>OVBL01000345.1:600000-828307 GCA_900406555.1 Pseudoturritis turrita
GAGCTCCGCGAATGACTCTCAAGATGAACTCAAGGTTCTTATGCAGCAGCTCTTGCTCAACCAGCAGAAAACTGCTAGCAAGATCAATGTTAAGGTGGACAGCATGTACAATGATCTCAATGGTAAGTTTGAAACTCTCTCTACTTGACACACATGTAGCTCAGATCTCAGCATCAGCCAAGTGACCACCATGGACTCTTCTAGAAAAAGTTGAGACAAATTCCAGAGAGCACTGCAATGCAATATCAGTTCAGGGTAAGATGGAGACTGAACCAGCATTGCTTACATGGGAAGAAGTAGAGGAGGCTGCGGAATCATTACCATACATCCCTATAATCCCATACCCTCAAGGGCTGAAGGATCGTATTGATAAAGAGAGGCTAGCTGAATTCAATAAGATTGTGAAGAGCTTTCTCCTGATATCTAGTTTGAAGATGCATTTAGAGGTGATCTTGCATATCGGAAGTTTACTAGAGATACCAGAGAAAATCTTACAGTTGTCAAGGCCCTCTTTGTTGAAGCACGAATACACCATCGCCTATGGAAACACTGTGCAGGGTAGAGGACCCTGGGAAGTTTGTGGTTCCATGCTCTATTTCAATAGTTGAATTCGAAGAATCTCTCTGTGATTGCTGAGATGTGACATGCTCAGATATCTCTCAAGTTTGCAGATTCTTCCACCATGATTCCACAAGGCACATTCATGACTTACATGTTCAACTAGGAAAATGTCTTGTTCCTACTGATTTCCAGGTGATGGAGATAATTAAGGATTGTGATATGCCTCTGATTCTTGGGAGATCGTTTATGGCGACAGTGGGTGCAGTTGTAGATCTGTCTAATAGGAGAGTCTCATTCTCCAATATTGACAAAAATGTATTCTACAAAGCCATACCCACTAGAAGCAACCAAAATTGCATCTTGTTTGACCATTATCAGTGGGGAGAAGTTGTCAATCGAGACAATGAAACAGCTTGTTACTAAGAGTGAGGTTAAGAAAATCCTGGATGGAGACCCTCACATCATTACCAAGGAAGCCCATAAAAAGGCAAAGGTACATTGGAAGGTGAAGAGCCAAGGAATCAAGGGAAATTTTCATATGATTTTGGTACCTCAGAGATGTGTTGGAGATACGATTGAGTACTAGGTGAAGTGCAAAGGAATTTTGAAGTCTTTCTCCAAGGTTAGAGTTATTCTCACTTCAGAGTTGAAAGAGAAAGGTGAAGAAGTTGTGAAAGGTATGTTGAGCAATGTTATGAAGCTGAAGATTACTGATTGGGGAGGTTTTTTTGGAGCAAGTTTAAATGCTCATCTTCCTGGCTGATACATGAGACCGAACTCAAGCTAATGACTTAAAACAAGGGCTTTGTGGGAGGCAACCCACCGGTAAGTGTACATACTTCATTTTTCAGTTATTTTGTAACTTTTGGTTTTGGTCTTAAGTTTTTCAGGTAAAAAAAAATGCAGATCGATCGATCTGCATGGGAAGCAGAACATCGTAAGTTTTCAGATCGATCGATCCAGGCCCAGGTAAGTTTTCAAAAAAAAATCATTATATTGCCTCTGTTTTACCTTTTTCTTGATTTATTTTCACACCGAGACGGTGTGAAGTAAGTTTGGGGGAGGGTGTTTATCGTTTACTAACGCTATTTTCTTTATTTTGTTTTCTCTTTGAGTAAGTCCAAATTGTTTTATTGAGTCACAACTGTTGGAAACTATTTCATCTAAGTGACCACTGCTGCAGAATCAGTTCAGATTCGACTAATAAAAAATCCAAAGGCTGACCACTTAACTAGAGACGTCCATATTTCCAGTAGAATTCACTAAAGCCCGAGCTAATTTCTGAGTTTTTCCTTTTACCTCATCTATGTGCCTTGTGTTCATAGGGCTTGACTCCTCGTTCATACCTGACAAATGCATCATGTGTGAAAAGTGATGGTACTCCTTTCTCTTATTCTAAATTATATAAAAACAGAAAAGATGAAATAATTTTCTTTTGAGTAAAGGGTTAGTAAAATTTCCAGCGATCCCATTATTTTACTTCGAAAGAAATGATCACACAAAGGTTGGAAGCGAGGCTAGAAAAATTTCCCGTGATACCATTATTCGCTTACACCTTTGATATAAAAAAAAAAGAGGATGAGAACAGAATAAGTCTGGGGGAGAGAAAGAGTATCAAGGATTGTATGGTTGGTTTATCATGGTATTGTACGGGAATGAGTCTATAAGGTTCTTGACATTGAGATCATCGATGAGACATAGCGATGAAGGTTTATGGATAATGATGCGAAATTGTGGGTTGAATCTGGAAGGTTACGAATGTCTTCGGAGAAGTACATGGTGGTTCGATTTGGATTAGTCTTACAGTATGTGGATTATGAGTTTAGTAGTCAGTACAATGCTTTAAAGAGAAGGTGAGTTTCCGCGTTTTCAAATTTCATTCAGTAATTTAGTTTTTGTTTTGATTGAGGGCAAGCAAAATACTAAGTCTGGGGGAGTTGATGTGTGACGATTTTAAGTGTTTTATCCTTTGTTATTGAGTCATTTATCGAGTCAAAGTGTATTTTTAGAGTTTTTTATTTTTCTATTGATTCCTTACAGGTTTTAAGTTGGTTTGGAGGAAACAAGATATTTTGGGTGCAATTGGACGTATGAAGGTGTGGGATCATGCTGAAGCTTCGGAAACTTTGTGTTATTTGAAAGGCTTTTCTTGATTGGATTGCTATGAAATTTGGAGACAAAAATAGCCACTTGAGTTAGCTTTCATTTGGAGGTCGTTTGAAGTCATTCCGATCAAGATTTAGAAAGTTATGCCATTTTTTGTGAAGATATGTCAATCTGGCGAGAAGAAGAAGCATGTGCAGGAGACGAGACCAGAAGAAGAAAGATCGATCCATCCAAATCTGGATCGATCCATCCAAATCTGGATCGATCCATCCAGACACATCTGGTGCGCATGAATTTTCCAGACCGAGTCAGATCGATCCATCTCTCATTGGATCAATCCATCTTTCCCCAAACGAAAAAAGGGCAAATTCTGACTTTCCTTTTTTGCCCCATACTCATCCAAACTCCACCACATCCGACCCTAGACCTATATATACTTATTTTAAGCCACTTTTTGAGGCTACGCTTTTATTTTCTATTCAGACTTTTGGTTTTGGCAATTTGTAAGCTTTGGAAAGACTAATCTCTTACTCTACATCTCTTGAAAAGATTTCCGAACCTTTTTGATATCTATATTATTTGATCATGAGTTTTTCTTCATCTCCTTCTTGTTTCTCTGCATCCATATTTGAGTAGTTTCATAGTTAGGTTTAGGGTTTCAAAGAAATTTATGAATCATTGAATCATATATAGATATGGATTTATCATCTTATCTTCACCTATCGCTGTTCTTATTGCTTAGACTAAATTGATCACTTAGTCTCTGATTTAGGGTTTAATCTATTCATCAAAAGTTTTATAGATTGCTTGATAGAACATAGGTGAGCGAACTGTCCTTAGCCAACGAAAGCTGATGCTAAGGCAATTCGTGAAAGAATCAAACATGCTCGTTAATGTTTGTTTAGAATTCTAAGTTCAAACGACAGTTTAGAATCTTAGATTGCTAGATAAAGTGATTGATACCACGAAAGTGGATTGGTTATACATTCATGTTTGAGTTCAAGACTGCGCTTATCTGTTCCCTGAATAATTGTCTGGTTCATGATCTATAAATTCCTGCTAATTACTCTTGTCCTAACGCTTCGTTTAATTGATATTTACATCGTTTTTAATTGCTATTTAGTTTCATATTGCAAACAACCACTTTATTGCCATCTTAGATTAGTTTCATTCACAAGATTTGTAGTGTGATATTTGGTTCTCGTATATTTGATCCCTGAAATATTACTTCGTTTGCTGTGCACTTACAGTGATATTTTTAAGATTAAAATCATGTGTATCACTCTCAGGATTTCTCCATCACCGTGACTACAAGATGGTCTTCTTGATATTCCACACATCACCAAGCTCTGGGTAAACTTGGTCCGGGTTTTATGAAAACACATTATATAATAAATTATATAATAAAATATTATGATTATGCGGGAGTACAAAATGTTTTGTTCAAACATGTAAAAGAAAACTTGATTACCATTAGTTTTTTGTCAACTGATTATTTATCTAAAAACTGAAAAATGAAACATGCCGCGTCCTTCAATGATGCCATATATGATAATATATTGGAGACAACACAACGAATGTTTCCATCAACAATGAAACATGCCGCGTCCTTCAGAGTCTAAGAGATTTTCTGGTGGCAGTACTTACATAAAATGGGGATATATGTTCATTTATCAATTATTTGTCGTTTATCAATTACAATTATTTTTCTGTTTGTTGAAACTAAGGAAAGTGAGATCTAATGTATATATAGTTTGTGAGATTTACAGGCAAAAAAAACAAGTATAAAAAAGGTTTGACCAAGAGGAAGAGTTTGACCAGTGACCAATTCGTAGTTGATGACTTTTCCTGTGACAGTTTTGGTCTACCCATTAAAATAAATAAAATCTCAACTTTCCAAAATGGGGCTATAGGTTCCTTTAATCTACTATTTGTCGTTTTAGCTAGTCCGACCGAGGCCGTGTCGAATCGATCATCGCATAGAGAGCGAGATGGGGAACTTGGTTATAGCATAAGAAGAACAAAAGATAGAAAGCAAAAATCTTGAAGCCGGAAGAAAAACAATACCAAATGTTTAATAAGAAACATACTTAGATATTAAAAAAAAAACCACAAAGAGAAAAAAATATAAGATATGATCAATTAATCCCGTTTGAAACATGGTAAGAACCATCGCGCATTAGAGCATGGAACGGACGAACAAACAAATTGTTGTGGTTGTTCAACCTTCTTTGTATCGAGATTGTAGATGAATATATCATTTTGGTCATATTGATATATAGAACAATAACCATTGAAGTAGATTGAGTTTCTCTTGATTCCTCCAATGTCCTTGGCCAGCACTGTAATACCCAGATCCAAAAGAATCGACTCATCGCCCAAAGAATGGATTTCGTCCCATTTTGTCTTCTTGGATGAATCCATCTTGTAGATTTCAAAGTTCCACTTTTCGGAAATACTCGGACGTATGCCCCTAACAATTAAGACATCTCCTCTTACCGTGACTACCATATTGTTCGTTCTACGAACTATTTGGAGTTCGCGAGGAATGTCAGGAAATCTCATGTTAAGAGATGATGCTCTTTTCACGCATCTACGTACACCAATTCTGAAAACTTGCAACGGAATTTCTCCAGAAAAATCGAAAATATGGAGTTTACAATAGTCGAGACAATAGAGTTTATGATCCTTGTATACCATGTTAAAACACTCGTAGATACCTGATAGTGGTGGAATTTGTTTCCACGAGTTATCTCCTTTCTTGAAAGAAACCGCAGTTTCTTCATCAAACATCCCAATGACTAGGTAATCTTTGGTTTTCTCGTCTATCCAAAATACAGGAGAGGTGAGCCCAAATTCTGATTCCAAAATCGGTAGGTTGATTCTCTCGCGGGTTAAGAGATCTAAAATATAAAAATTGTATTGAAAGTCGTCAGTGTATAGAGTGTCTAGCATCAAAAGCCAGCTTCTATAAGTCGCCACGCAAAAACTCCGGGCAAAGTCGTTGCCAAGGTCTTGAGTTTTGTAAACTTTGTCTTGTTCTTCAGGATTGAACAAGAGACCGTAATTCTTGTCCTTGGGGAAGAGAATCATCCAAGGGATTTGGTTGTTTGGCTTAGATTGTCTCGAAGCGGATTGCCAAGGTGAACAAACAGATTTAGCGCGTTCAAAATCCGCAAAACCAAGACGTTCAAAAACCAATAGCAAGAGTTCTAGAGGAAGATTGGACCAGCAATGAGGATTTCTTCTCCGACCTGATCGAGTGACTGCGGTGGTGGAGACGGCGGGAGATTTCGGAGGAGGAGATGGCTCTAACGGCGGCTCCGGAACCGGTGGGGAGGCCATCTATCGGAATCTCAACAGCTTGAACCAGCTTTTCCGTTTTTTTCTCTCTCGGAGAAAGTTTGTTGTATAGAGATAACTCTCTCTACCTTCTAAAGACATATATATGGTATATATTAAGCTTTTAAAATACGAATATTTTCATCCAATAAGGAGACAATCATATCTTCTAATATATCTTCTAAAACAAACTTAGTTTATTTTAATATTAATTTATATCTATATAAAGTATACTTAATAGATAGATATATACACATTGCTGGAAAGTCTACTCCTTTCTTCTTATTCTCAATTTTTTATTTTTACTAGGATTATAATCCTACGCAGGTATATATTGATCGATTGGGTTATTATATTTTTGAGTTAGTAATTTTTAATTAGCTAAACGTTAATGCGAAAATAGTAAGAAGTGATACAATGTTTGATTTTCTCTTTTTTTGAACAAAAATATTTTTATTTTTTATTTGTTGGTGCCATTTAAATTGTCATAATTTGTACAATAATTATTCAATCTTTTTTTTCAGCAACTTAACAAATTTACCACGGTTCGAAAATCCAGACCGATGGTAAAAAATTTACATGCAATAAGTATTCTATTATTGTGATAAATAAGAAAAAATTTCATAAAAAAAGTCTAAGCGTTATTGTCAATTTATCTTGCGAAATTTTACACTTTTAAATTAATGATTTGTTTTATTTATTAACAATGAAATAAAATAAAAATTATATTTTTATTAATAAACAAAAATAATTATTTATTTGGTAAGAATTTTAAGGGGATTTTTTTAGGTGTCGTTTACTATTTTGTTATTAAATTAGTCAACTATGAGTTTTCTATGGGTTTTAGCAGCAAATAGATTTAAAAAGTTAATGAGATGTAAGATAGGCAATAGGATACGAATATGTGGAATTACAATCAAAAATAGACATTAAATATTAAATTAAAATTTCACAATCGATAAAATGTTTTGAGAATAAATAATCAATGTTAAAACGATTAAAGTGTTTAAACTATCAAAGTATTCATAAAACTAACTAAAATGGAGTGTCGTGTTAATTTGAAGAGGGCTTTGATGTGGTATCCAAATCATTTATAGCGGGTACGTTTTTCTTTGTAGTTGCTGCCAACCATGTCACCGTCTTCACACATTGCATTACCACGAGAAGCTCCACATGTTTATGTTCTGTTGCTGTCCATTTGATTAGTTCCAATTGTTTATTTTTGGAGAGTTTCGTCGACATCGATACGTGTAATTGGGATAGTCTGGCGGACAGTAGCGAATAACTTCTCTTCTTCTTCTTCCTCGATCACATCATCTTCCAAATCTTTTGATCCACCTTCAAAAGTATGATCCCATATTTTCTTATAAATATTTAAAGAGCATTAATTGACTGCTTGGTGTATGTGTTAAGTTGTGGATGTTTGAAGCATATGAACCTTAATTATCTGCATTGATCATTGAGGCTTTAAAAACGAAAGAAGAGAACAAAAAAGAAAGTTTGTAATATCTTAAGAAAAGAAAGAAGAAGCATCAATCATTAGTTTCACAATGAAACCCTCAAGTTAGCTGGCTTTTTTTAATTAAGAGAATTAGAGCTATATCTGAGCTAAGATAAGAGATCCCCTATATAGCGTGCGGAACATATCATGTTTGGTCACAGTGTTTGAACTTTGAAGATCATATTCGGTTTAACAATCTACATCACAAATAAACCACATATACTGCATATTCAATATTAGTAAAATCATTAATTTGAACGCAATATGACCAGCTTATGTGTTCTTTTCTTTGATTGAAAAGAAGATGTAGACAACATATACGATCGAACTAAAATATTGGATAGTTGCAGAGTCGTGTTTTAATTGATAATACTAACCAATACCACCAGTTCGTGTGTCGTTCCTTTCTTTGATTGGATTCACTACCGCGGCTTAAACCCTGTCACCAAAAACCAAAACTTCAACTAATCAAAAGAAATTCTAGGCACTCAAATAACAACAAAATATAAAAAAATATGAATAATATAGGTATCTCATACATTGTTTTTGTAAGAATGGAGTAAATTATATAATAACTCAAACACCATACTATGTAAATTTGAAACAAAAACTTGAGTTCATATCAATGATCTAATAAAATAATTATTAACAAAACATGTTTTACACGTTACATAAATACACATGACTATTTTTCATACATACAAATATATTCATAATTTTTCTGAAAAATCAATTAAACACACATCATTAAAATAAAATCGCTCGTACGTACGTATACATGTGTATGTACTTTCATTTATACATACATACATATATATATATATATAAAGCTAAAATATAGTTAGTGATAGTGATTTTCTAAACGATTAAGTAAAATTCAATGTTTTCAATTAACTCTTACTTTTAATTATCTATGTATTACATTTAACTTTTTTCAAAATACATTAAAAATTTTAAATAGAAAATTTTGTAAGAAAATAGAAAAAAATCGACTTTAAAAAAATGAAAGTTAGAAGAAAAGAAAATAAATCAATATTTGATAAATTTATAGCTATTTTCCAATGGTATATAAAAAACTTGATTTACCGTTAAGGAAAATTTGATTATGTTTATTGTGATATGTCAACTTTTAATTGGATATTTTAAATATTATGTGAACAGCCTTAGAAGCTTATTTCGACATCGTTTTTTCCGGAAGAAGTGTGGGGAATTGTTTGCTTAGTCACGGTTCCATCTTGCCGGAAGAAGCATAGGAACGCTTTGTTTTGGAAATAGTATTGATTCACTATAGGAGGATTCGCTAGTCGAGGTTTGGATTCGTTATATCCGCTGCGATTGGTTTGGATCTTCCACGGTTGTCGAAGCTTGGTTGTTGAGACATGGTCTTTAAATTTCAATTCTAAGTCTTTGCGTTTTGGTTTTATTTTTGGGCTAAAGTCTCTGTTTTTAGGTTTGGCTTTGCTTTTAGGCAATCTCTTTTGGTTTTCTCAGTTGGGATTTAGTCTCTGGGGATTTAACATTTATTTGCCGGCTTAGTTTCCGAGATGCATCTCGGCTTTGTATTCTACCATGTATTCCACCATGTATTCTTCTAAATTTTATAAAATACTAGATTTTAATCCACGTCAAATGCGGGATTAGAATATTTAGAAAAAAAATCATGAATTTTTCTAAATATATCCAAGAAATTAGAAATATCAAGATTATGTGGTACATGTCTCATATAGATAAATATATTTTATCTTATAAAATTTATTTTGCATGTCATTTGATTTGGATGTAAGCATTTTGGTATAAATCAAATACGTTTGCGATTATTGGTTATCCAGAAACAAACACCTCGACAATCCACTACTAAATCATATTCTGTTTTTAAAATGATAATATGATTGAAGATTATTTCCTACCTTTGTTAAAAACTATCAGGTTGCATCGGTAACAAAAAAAGATGGCTTTTTCAGTTTTAAGAAACGGATGATTCTAATTTTATAAAATTATTTTATTGTTTCTTGTGTTTGGTTCATAACTTCATGATTAATCTAAATTGTGTTTGATCTTATGAAAAACAAATAAACAAAAAATGTTTTCTTTTTCAAAATAATATCAAAAAGTATCAATTTAATCCCGATTAAAATGGATCCAACAAATGTCTTAATCATTTCTTATTCATTATTATCTCGATGAAAGTTTGGGCATTCATCCTAATTTTTCTTCTTCATCTCTATTTTTTTTAACTCATGGCTTATCCATTTCATAAAAAATATTGTTTTGACACATTTTACACGAATTAAAAAGTTTTCAAAACATATCAATATATTTCTAACTGATATATCATTAATTAAATGATGATGATTTAAATTCAAAGGAGTTTAGTTTTTAATATAGGTTAAAATAGGTAATGCATTTGAAAAATTACATTCAAAACACATTCACAACGTAGAATATCACTTTTTGTAACAAAAAAATAACTTTAGAATGAAACTTTTTGCGAAATAGAAAAAATATAAATTTTCTATTATTCTAAGATCAATGTTTTTTGCTTATGTGAATGATTAGATATAAAATTACAAAAAAAAATCTTACTATATTTATAATATTTATAGTATATTTTTTCATATATATAATATTTATAGCATATTTTTTTCATTTCTAAATTATATTTATTAAATTTATATATTAAAGTAATAAAAGTGGAACTTCAAAAATATTTAATATATTAAACTAAGGATAAATATTAATTAACAAATATTTTTAAAAAAAGTTATGTTATCTAACAACATAAATTAATACATAGAATTTTTTTTTAAAATTTAATATTTAGAAATTAATGTTTTGCCAAGAACTCTATGTAGCATTTGCGACTTCAAGTGTTCTTACTATGTTTAATTAACAAAACGATATCACTGTAAGAGACAAATTCATATATTAAATAAAGCAAATTAAAACGCTTATAATACATAGGTAAACTATGTGTGTGAAAGATGTGACATTGCGACGTTTTTGGGTAGTTAGGCAAAGCTTTTAGCATGTAGGTTTAAAGAGAATGAAGGGCTTTAACATCATATTGAAAGGGAGAGAAAGTGGTTAGAGGAATATTATTCTATACGAATAAAATAAAATAAAGTAAGGAAAGTTTACTCAAACAATTTTAGAAAATTATTTTTTTATTAAACCAATGTCAATCTTTCATAATTATTCAAACAATATTTTGTATTCGTTTTACATTTATTTCTTTTGATGACAAAAACGTATTTATAAAACTGTCATTACTATATTTTGACACGTAGGCAGAATCAGAGAAAATAAGTCTACCAAAAATGGAAAAGTCTACCATTCTAGTGATGGTAGATTTGTTTCATGATTGTAAACTTATAACCGGCATGATAGACTTAATTGAAGACGGTAGAATTAATATTACAATGATAGATTTTTTCGTAAACTTATTTTTATTTAGTAATAGAAATATTTTTGAATGGTAGATTTATAATATGAGTGGTAGAGTTAACGCCAATAGTAGTAGAGATGTTTCTGAGTGATAGACTTAGTAGTCGAATGGTAGATTTAACTCGTAAATTTATAATCGAATGGTAGATTTATTTTGTTTGACGGTAGATTAAAGTTACGTGGTACATTTATTGTCGTAGAAGGTAGACTTACCTGAGTTTTGGATTGTAGATTTATTTTTAGCGATGGCAGATTTATAATGAGTAGTAGACTTATTATTGAGGCGGTAGAGTTATTCAATCTTTTGAGTTTACTAAAACAATCTTCAGTTGGTAGATTTATTGGTTACTATGGCGGTAGATTTACAGTGGTAGATTTGTATGCTTACGTACAATGATAGTAGACTTGTATGCTTACATACAATGATGGTAGACTTGTATGTTTACATACACTGATGGTATACTTATATTCTTACATACAATGATGGTAGACTTGTATGTTTAAATACAATGATGATAGACTTGTATGTTACATATCATTGTAGACTTGTATGTTACATACAACGAATTTTCGAACGCAAACGCCGGTCGATATACAAGTCTACCACTAATAATAACATATTTTTGCGTACTGCAAATAACTCTACCCTAACATCTAAAACAGTCCAAAAAATCTACCATGATTTCAAACGCAAATGTCAATCGCAATCGCCAATCGCAATCGCCAAACGCAAATGTCGATCGCAAACAAAGATCACAAACGCCAATCACAAACGGCAATCGTAAACGCTGATTGCAAACATCATTTGTAAACGCCGATCGCAAATGCTTTTTTATCATAAAAATAAAAGAAAATATATTTTAAATTTTAATTAAAAAATTTTTTTATTATTAATATTTTTATTATTATTTTAAAATAATTTTTTAATGTCAATGGCATTTTCGTTATTAAAAAAAAAGTGTTTAAAAGTCTTTTACCCACTTTTAAACATTTCTCATTTCTCAAAGAGTTGTTTGATTAATTAAAGAATTTTTCAATGTTGTTTGGGTAATTATCCATTTCTAAAAACTATATCAGTCAAATCGTAAATTTGTTTTTTTTTTTGGCACTTGTTAATTAATATATAGAAAATCTATTTTTTTAATATGATATTCTGTTTTGCACTCCCTCACAAATTAATTGGAGAACCAATTAAATTTTTTATTTTTTATTTTTTTTTATAATAAACTTGTAACAACATCCTATATATATTAATTGAGAAAACATAAATGCAAAAAATCAGATATGTCGATCAAAGAGAAAATTAAGGTACACATCAATTAAATTAACCAATCAAACTATTCCAATTAATTCTATATGTCATGGTAGAATCTCTACCTATTTTCATTATTATTTTTAACATGTATTAATGTTCATTTGTATACCATATTTGAAATATGATTGATCATACAATTATTTTCTTTAATATCGCTTAATTGTATCCATATTTCTCTAATTAAAGTTGAGATTTTGTTATAAAATTACAACTTTACAAATAAAATATTTTTACACATTTTACATAAAACACGATAGGTTTATTGATAGAAATATATACATATATATAAGGTTTTGATCATTTCTATGTTAAGAAAATGTAAGAATCATTGTTTTGTTTGCTATCAATCAAACTGTTGGACCTTATAAAACTGCCAATCATATGTACAAGTTGTAAATATTAGTGAAATCCAAATAGTTCATACAAAATAAATTGAAAACAAAAATCAATGTTTGAATTTCGAAAAATCATCAGTTTCACTTTTTATTATTTTTTTGATTTTTAATTTTAAAAGATTTTTACATACTACGGCGAAATGTTTTTGGTTTTGGTGAACTCAAATAAGTTTGAAAAAACTCATAATCTCAAACGTATTCGATTGACACCAAAAAATGTTTACATCCAATCCAAGTATTATGCAAATTAAATTTTGTAAAATAAAATATATTTATCTATATAAGAGATTTATCATTTAATTTTGATATTTCGAATTTTTTTGAAAAAATAAATATGTTTTAGATTTTTTAGACTGTTTTTAGACCGGCGTTTGCGTTCGAAAATTCGTTGTATGTAACATACAAGTCTACAATGATATGTAACATACAAGTCTACAATGATATGTAACATACAAGTCTATCATCATTGTATTTAAACATACAAGTCTACCATCATTGTATGTAAGAATATAAGTATACAATCATTGTATGTAAACATACAAGTCTACCATCATTGTATGTAAGCATACAAGTCTACTATCATTGTACGTAAGCATACAAATCTACCACTGTAAATCTACCGCCATAGTAACCAATAAATCTACCAACTGAAGATTGTTTTAGTAAACTCAAAAGATTGAATAACTCTACCGCCTCAATAATAAGTCTACTACTCATTATAAATCTGCCATCGCTAAAAATAAATCTACAATCCAAAAACTCATGTAAGTCTACCTCCTACGACAATAAATGTACCACGTAACTTTAATCTACCGTCAAACAAAATAAATCTACCATTCGATTATAAATCTACGAGTTAAATCTACCATTCGACTACTAAGTATACCACTCAGAAACATCTCTACTACCATTGGCGTTAACTCTACCACTCATATTATAAATCTACCATTCAAAAATATTTCTACCACTAAATAAAAATAAGTTTACGAAAAAATCTATCATTGTAATATTAAGTCTACCGTCTTGAATTAAGTCTATCATGCCGGTTATAAGTTTACAATCATGAAACAAATCTACCATCACTAGAATGGTAGACTTTTCCATTTTTGGTAGACTTATTTTCTCTGATTCTACCTACGTGTCAAAATATAGTAATGACAGTTTTATAAATACGTTTTTGTCATCAAAAGCAATAAATATAAAACGAATACAAAATGTTGTTTGAATAATTATGCAAGATTGACATTGGTTTAATAAAAAAATAATTTTTTAAAATTGCTTGAGTAAACTTTCCTTATTTTATTTTATTTTATTCGTATAGAATAATATTCCTCTAACCACTTTTTCTTCCTTTCAATATGATGTTAAAGCCCTTCATTCTCTTTAAACCTACATGCTAAAAGCTTTGCCTAACTACCCAAAAACGTCGCAATGTCACATCTTTCACACACATAGTTTACCTATGTATTATAAGCGTTTTAATTTGCTTTATTTAATATATGAATTTGTCTCTTACAGTGATATCGTTTTGTTAATTAAACATAGTAAGAACACTTGGAAGTCGCAAATGCTACATAGAGTTCTTGGCAAAACATTAATTTCTAAATATTAAATATTTTTTTAAAAATTCTAATGTTGTTAGATAACATAAATTTTTTAAAAACTATTTGTTAATTAATATTTATCCTTAGTTTAATATATTAAATATTTTTGAAGTTCCACTTTTATTACTTTAATATATAAATTTAATAAATATAATTTAGAAATGAAAAAAATATGCTATAAATATTATATATATGAAAAAATATGCTATAAATATTATAAATATAGTAAGATTTTTTTTTGTAATTTTATATCTAATCATTCACATAAGTAAAAATATTGATCTTAGAATAATAGAAAATTATATTTTTTCTATTTCGCAAAGAGTTTTGTTCTAAAGTTATTTTTTTGTTACAAAAAATGATATTCTACGTTGTGAATGTGTTTTGAATGTGATTTTTCAAATGCATTACCTATTTTAACCGATATTAAAAACTAAACTCCTTTGAATTTAAATCATCATCATTTAATTAATGATATATCAGTTAGGAATATATTGATATGTTTTGAAAATTTTTTAATTCGTGTAAAATGTGTCAAAACAATATTCTTTATGAAATGGATAAGCCATGAGTTAAAAAGAAAATAGATGAAGAAGAAAAATTAGGACGAACGCCCAAACTTTCACCAAGATAATAATGAATAAAAAATGATTAAGACATTTGTTTGATCCATTTTAATCGGGATTAAATTGATACTTTTTGATATTATTTTGATATTATTTTGAAAAAGAAAACATTTTTTTGTTTATTTGTTTTGGGGGGTTTTGTCATGAGATTCATAATTTGGGTGGAAATAGATTGAGCTCTTTGAATAGAGGGGGTTTTAGGCAGTCAACCCATTTTTTAATATGATATTCTGTTTTGCACTCTCTAACAAATTAATTGGAGAACCAATTAAAATTTTTATTTTTATTTATTTAGATAAGAAACTTACAACTGAAGTAACAACATATATGTAAAATAGGAGAAACAACAAACTAAATAGGATAAATTTGATAAAGCATTCATTTTTTATTTAATTTTCCGAGCCTTCCGATATTTATGTTGCTATGGCAAAACCGATTTTTGGTTTTTTAACATCCTGATAATCAAACACTGTATGGTACGATTGCATAAAAGCTTCCCCCAAAAACCTACATTCAAATCCAATGATTATTTTTAACTTATAAATAAGGAAAAACAAAATTAGTGCAATAACTTCATAACTTTTTTATCTACAAAAAAGAACTTCATAATTTACCAGCGCCCGTCTGAAGTCACTACAAAACGACTAAAGCATACGCCTTCATAATTTATAATGCCAATTGATATTATTACAAAAAAACAGAAAATTTGCATTTTTCCGAAAGAAAGTATATGAATTTTTTTTTTTGAGAAAAATAGAAAACGATAATGAAAAAAGAGAAAGAGAAGAGCGATATTTATACTTACAAATTTTTGTTGGAATGTTTCATAAAGAAATCACAATAAAGAAATCTTTACATGCTCCTCGTAAGACGTGCGGTTTGACATGCTTAAAAGTTAAAACTATGTTTTCGTATTTTCTATTTCTTATATTTCATGCACTCTAAATGATTAAACGAATTGTTTGGTTTTGTAATACTACCTCTCTTTCTCTACATTTTATGCATGTAAATTATGTTATGTCGGTTTGGTTAACATAACTGTATATGTTTAATTTGAAGTTTATTGGTAAATAATATATAATATAGTTGTATAAACTGTGACAAATATATAAAATTATAAATAAATTAATTTAGATTTTTTACTGTTAAAAAACAATATATTAATGAATTAGCTAGGACATTTAGTCTACTGATAGTATTGCAATTGTTACGTGTACCATTACAGGCGTACATAACGTTGCACCATTACACATGTATACGTTAATTGTTTTGTTTATCTTACACGTAAGCATGAAAAAAGTGAAATTAATTATGTGTTTATTACCTGAAGACACACATTCTTTAAGTGACACTCCCAACAAGAAACGTTTTTCAACACAAAGTGTTTTTCCAAACAAAAAGGTACATGATCTTTAAGAGTTTATCTACGTGTAGACACGCATTCTTTATATGTTTGTTTATAGTTTTTTTGCTTTTTTGGTTTATTAATTTATAATTTATAATTTTTTGTGGATAAATATAACTTATAGTTTCATGTTTACGATTTACCTTTAAATTTACAGATTTTACTTACAAGTGTTCTCATTTCCTTCCTTTTAAATCTTTAAATCATGTTCCAGTAACTTTATTTTTTTTGTTTAATTGGTTACTGGTAAATTTGAAAACACTTAGGAGACATAATGGATCAGTAATTTAGACTTATTTGGATACATAATTTAAAACTTTAGAGGCTGCCTCTCTCGAAACATTTCTTAAATTTGTGTGTTGTCTAAATTGAATTTGGGGTTTGGGATGTCCTCTTTCGAAGTGAATGCTTAAACGCCTTTTGCTTTATATTGACCATAAAAAATATAAAGATATGTTGCATAATATCCTACACTGAATTGAAACCTATCTATTAAGGTTATCATGTACTGAATTGAAACCTATCTATATTGTGCAACATATTTTTATATTTTTGTTTGACTAAACTTAAATTGGGATATGAATGTCTATGTTCAGACATCTAGTTGTTCCAATGGTCGTTGAGAATCAAATTGTATTGTGTGTTCTCTATAATCTATATCGTGATATGGATATACATGTCTCATTTATTCTAACACAATCGTGTGTTGCTTTTGTTTTCAGAAGTCATACAAAACATGAAAACAAAATTGTCTTGGCTAATGGTCGAAATCAATAGACAAAATGTAGATGTACATATCCCGATTAATCGAACTGTAATTGTTCATATTGTTATATTTTGGTAGTTGGGAATTGAATTACCAATTAACTGTGTTTTTTATTTAAAAAGATCACATACTTTTTATCAGTGGAATATTTGTTCAAAAGATATAAACAACAGAGCCAACATAAAGGAAACAAATAGAAGCAAACATAATATTTATTAATCTTTTTTAACTCGTTGGAGACACTCTAAAATGTGAGACGAGGCCTTAGGAATCAAAGAGCACATTCAGTGATCTAATGCCCTAGACTGATGCAGCAGTTAGTGCAAATTTGACAATCAGAATTTAGCTATAAAAGCAGAGATTGCGGGGCCTTTGAACATAACATATATCGTCGCATGTGTAATACACCATCCCAATCCTCAAAATTCAGAGGAAGTTGCCCGTGCAGCAAAAGAGTATATGAGCAAAAGCTACGTGAACATGGAAGTTGAAGTTTGTCCCGATAGAGTGAGAATTAACGAGATCCATACCCACAACAGTGAGGCAAACCTGCATTCTAGCAGTATATAAGAGCTTGTCTCGGAAAAATAGGGAGACGGTAGATTGAGTTGCTAAAGATAGAATGGATTTTTCAAAATAAAATGCATTACCGTATTGCCAGAATTTATACAATAAATTTAATTGAAACACTTACACCAATGGACGAAGTAGTTTAGGTACATAACTATACTTCCACGAATTTTTTGTTGCTATCCAATTAACAATTGTATCAGTGTGTACTGGAAATTAATTTAAACGTTATCATATTCTGCAAAAATGCACGAGATGTGACATCAATTTTAATACAGTTTAGCCGAAAATAGAGAAACGTTTTTCTATGTAATTCTTGATTTACCATATCTAGGAAACTAGTCATTCGGTGAACCGGTCAATTAGTTGGTACTTGTTTTTTTTATCTGGCGAATAACATTTTCAGAAACTGGAATAAAAATTAAATATTTACATGTTCTACATTAAACAAAAACAAAATAATAACACTTTTATTCAATTGTGTCCTTATATTCAGTAACAATAAATATGTTTGTACAACAAGTAAAAAAAAAATGAAGAAATCATCTATCATTTCTATCTATACACAAAAGGAATTAATGAATATCTATCTGTTCGTAGACTAATTAAAATTTTAAAAGAGCTTGCTTGCGCATTCATCAATGGCTGATCCATGTAACCTAGACAAGCTTGATCTTGTCGCGAGATCTCTCAATTCAGACAAGCTTCTCCCTAGTTTCAATGCTACTTTGGTCTCGAAAACTTGTCCGTTCTCTCTTCTCTCTGTTTTGATCGTTTCTTCCAACAGAGAGAAGAATCCAGCAGAGTTTCTATACATCTCTAACACCATCCCAACTTGACCACCGTGCTCTAACGTGTTCACTACGGCAGCCAAAGAAGCACACGTTGTCGCTACTACTCCAGCTAAACCCGAACCGTGGCCTATAAAACCGGAACTTACAGCAGCAATTCCGGTTAACATCGGTCCAGAGATTGCCAAAACTCGGTTTAACTTCAGCGCCACGTTACCTAATTTATCGTATTCCTCTGCATCTCTACTCTTTATAACCTCAACCACCTCTCTCATCTCCATCTCTAGCTCCGTGTTCCATCCGTTAGCCGCGGTTCTCGAAGATGTGTATTCGGGTTTTGTTTCGGGCCACCAAGTCGCTGGCTTGAATTCTTGAGGGAACTTCTCGAGCATTGTGCCGATGAGGGGAAGTGGGTAAGCTCTGTCTAAACAGAGGACTCTCGCTATCGCTTCCTTCACGTCTTCTTCGCTGATTCCTTCATCGCTTTTCTCTCTTAGAACCATCTCGATTCTGTTTCTCAGCTGCTTGAACAGCCTCGTCGCGTTCCTCTGCTCTTCCACAAGTTGCGATGGCTGAATCTTGTTCATCAAGGCAACCACTCCCGTCGCAGACGCCAGCAAAACCGTTGAAGCTATCTTCACGGCGGAAACGGAATCTCCTCCAACGCCGTTCACGGAGGCTATTCCAGCCATCAAAGCGGCGGTGAGAGTGATCATGTTGACGGAATTGAGCAAGAGAGAGTTCCAGTTGTTCCGTTGCTCTCCGATGTTCTTATGCGTCTCTACTCTGTCTTTCACTTCTTCAAGAACCGCAATGAGTCGCGACCTCTGCAAAACCTGATCATCACACCCTCTCTTCTTCTGTGTCTTTCTCTCCAACATCGAAAGATCGAGACTTTCCGTGTACCCATCCAATTCAAAACTAGGTTTTTCAATTATTGAATTGCGGTTCTTGATCGGTATTTTAGGAACCAAGACACTGAATTTGGGCAATTTAGGGATTGAGACAGCGGATCTTGTTTTCGTGCAAGAAGAACAAGAAGTAGAAAGCAGAAATCTTGAAGCCTGCAATGATGCCATATATGATATATGGAGACAACAGTGGGGGATTATCTTCTTCTTCACTTGGTTTAAAGAGGTTTAGTTGCTGCTTTTGTTGTGTTTTTCTCTGGTGGTTCTTGTTCTGTTTGTTGCTAAGGAGGGAGAGATCTAATTTATATATAGTTTCTAAGATCTACAAGCAAAAAAAAATTGAAAACAAAAGAGGAATAAAAAAATGTTTGACCAAGAAGAAAAGTTTGACCAATGACCAGTTCATACTTGATGGATTCTCATGTGGCGATTTTGGTCCAACCTTTAGTATTAGTAAAATCCCAAACTTTCCAAAATTATGGTTCACTTCTTGTCGTCTCTTTAGAACGAGTCTATTTGGTTGAACATGTTTCACTATTGATTTCTTTTTAATCTATAGTTTTGACTAAATATAAAAACCAATTCCAACACCAATTCAACATTTTTTTCACGACATTTGAGTCATTTTTCCATTCAAGGAACTACTAAAAACTATAAAATTTATTATTTAAACGGTCAAATAACAAAATTCAACATTGACTAATACAAAATCTACTATTCTGTTTTACAGAGCAAAATTGTGGTGGGGGGCCTAAGTACCTAACATTGTGTTTTCAACACCAAACTACAACAAATCAGATCGAACAATGAAACCTGCCGCTTCCTTCAGAGTCTTTCTCGCGCGCCAATAAACACCATTGGCCGTCTCTGATGTTCCCATCTGCAATAAACACCACAAAACATTTGTCTTTGGAGCAGCTTGAGATTTAAGTCTTTAGGATTTCTGTGAAACAAAACTTTACCTTGCTCTCCAATGAGTAGTAATCTTGCCACAACTCCAGATCTTGGCTGTAACTTGCAACAGCGGAATCATATAGCTTCCGGGCATTAGTGAGACAATCTATATCACCTACTGATGCAAGATTGGTCTCTATTTCAATGCAATTTTTGTATAGGATAAGACCAGGACGAGGAAGAGCCAAGAACCTGAAAGATTTAGGGGTAACAATGGTGAGAAATAAAAAGCCAAGAGCCTGAAATGTGGGGGGGAAAAGACAAGTGATTTTCACCTCTTGTATGTCTCTCTAGCGCTCTTAATCCCTTTCGTTTGAAGAACAAATTTAATGATCGTGGAAGCGAGAGAAAACCCGTGGTCGCTCCCATTGCCTTTGGCTACCGATATGATGGACATCTCGACAAGTTTGTCAAAAAAACTTCTCTGATGAGCAAAGAACTTAAGAGCCTGTGATTTACAATAAGCATTTCATCAGTTTAGCCTTTGAAATAGAAACAAAATGGACATTTTCTAGAAAATGGAGTTTTGTATTAGTTGCATACCATAAGCCACAAGCTCTCAGATTCTGAGATCGGTACTTTTCCCAAAGCAGTTGAAAGAAGAACAAAGATGAACTGCACATCTGCATTATTACTAGAAGCGGAGTTCCCTGAAAATGATCTGATTTCAATGGAGACTCTTGAAAGCCACAACTTAGCTGATCCCGCAAATTTTCCATCGCAGAGCTTTTCCACTAGCTTTTGAGCTTCATCTGTCCTTCCTAATTTCAAGTATAAAGCAACGTATTCACTAGCAAGGCCCTTGGTCAAACAACCGGTTGTATCAGCCATTTGGTACACATTTATGAGATGTGAAATACACTCCCCAATCGGATTAGACAATGAGGAAATTTCATCATGAGGGTCGTCATTTGACCGTGCAATAGCCTCCATCAAAAACTTTATATACGTCTCGAACATAGAACTTGAAGAAACAATTTGTAAGCCCTCTTCATATACCTGAATAGCCTTTTGCATTTGAGGATTCGAAAACCCTGCGCCCATCTCTTTGCTAATTGAATCACTCAATTCATGTCTTGCAAGCCAATCCCAGTATTCAGGGTCCTTGGAAAAATCTCTCTTCATGTCACTTAGGATCCTATCCCGGATTTCTTCTGAATGAGCCAAATCCGTTGCCTCTAAAATCTCCAGGAAACGCTTCCTCAAATCAAAACTAGATGGAAGAGCCTCAATGGCTCCACTATAGATGGTCTTAAGAACATCCGACCCTGTTTCCCGAAAGACATCAACTTTCTCACTCGCATCCTCAACATCTTCAACATCAGATTCCTCATTTCCTTCTTTCTCATTTAGTAACATAAACAGCTCTTTATTCTCATCTTTCCATTGTTCATCCTCAGCGGTTTTCTTATCACGTACCAAACTTCCTTTATCTTCACCAAGAGCAACTTTACGAGCTTTCAGCTTATGTAAAACAGTAAGTTCCATTCTAAGATACTCCACCCACAAATCTTCAGAATTCGAACACACTCTCAGACCATTCAACATAAGAGCACGAGCTGCAGAGACATTTAAGTTTCGATCGAATTCCCAAGCCGCAGCATATATCCACACTCCAGCAACTTTCGGATGAAACCTTATCACTTGAGCCAAAACCTACACATGTTTTGCATCAGATTCAACACAAATCAAAACACCGAAAAATACCCACAAAGAAAGCTAATAACTTACAAATCTTAATGATGTTATCTACACAATTTCATTCAACATTCCCAAACCAAACAAAGAGCATTTTCAAACCACAGTAAATAGGAGATTTAAAGTCCCAAGTTTTTACCTTCTTCATTCTCCCATTCCTCTTCTGTCTACAAAACTCGAGATACCTAAACCACAAACTGATATC
This sequence comes from Pseudoturritis turrita, assembly GCA_900406555.1. Classification (NCBI taxonomy): domain Eukaryota; kingdom Viridiplantae; phylum Streptophyta; class Magnoliopsida; order Brassicales; family Brassicaceae; genus Pseudoturritis; species Pseudoturritis turrita. The sequence goes on from OVBL01000345.1 coordinate 622,195, forward strand.
CCCTTTATACCTCATCGTCGCCAATCTATAAATCTCAACAATCCTCGCCACGCCGGCGAAATCGGAAACCGATTTCTTCTTCTTCTTATCAGACTCACGCGCCGCCGCTTTCCTCCGCAACTGACGGAGCTCATCGAGCTTAACCTCGTAGTCAATATAAGCAATAAAATCATGTTTGAGTGGGCTAGGTCGCTTTAGCCGGTACTCGAATTTGCGACGTTGCTTCACGATCTCGGCGATCTCTGCACGCGTGAAGATTCGTCGGCGTTCGAGATCATCGAGCTCGTCGACCATCCGCTCGAGGCGGTATTGTACGACGTCCGCCATGGCTAAGTTGATCTCGGTGGCTCGCAGACTCTGTAGGGTTTAAGAGACGACCGGCGAGGAGTGGAGATTTTAGGTTCCGATGAAAGGTAGGTTATGTGATTGGTTTAACTTGGGCCTTATGAAAAGCCCATTAATAAGGTCCACTAGTCTTCTTAGTACTCGGTAGCATTTTCAATTTGGTGGTCGTTGAGTTTTACGTATTTTGTTTTTGAGTTTTTTTTTATAACACTGACTGATCTCCGGAGTCTATAGAGCAATAAAAATTCTTGTCATTTAATACATTTATACTGATTAACCATAATTAAAATCACTCAAATTTTTGTTGTTTAATTAGGAGAGTCTTGGTTTTTCATTCACGTACACATATCTACTCGTATTATGATACGAGGACAGTACTAATACAGTATTAGTATTTCCGTTTTTAAGAAATATTCAAATACAGTGTGACCAAAATTAATTTTTGCTTTCGGACTAGATTTTTGGAATGACTTTCATGAATAAGAAACGGTGTAATTTTACAAAATACTATTGGATTGTGCTTTTTTGTGTAGGGGTGGACAAAAATACCGAACAGAACCAAACCGAACCAACTAAATCCAAACCGATCCAAACCAAATCAAAGTTGGTGTCTAAACTATTTGGTTAAAAAAAATTTCAACCCGAATGATTCGGTTCGGTTTAAATCGAACCGAACTTATAAACCAATGTGCTTTTAATTAATTAATTAAATATATTCAATAATATTATAAATATATAATTCTTAAGTAATCACTGTCCAATATTTTTTTTAATCTTTCAATATAATTAATCAATTAACTAATGTGAATTTGGCTTACTTATCTATTTCTAACCCTAAAGATATAACCTAAAATGCTAACTACATCTCACGACTAGTATAATGAGTAAAAGACTCACTTTTACTAAAGTAAATGATATGTATATTAGTTTTATGTTAATGGTGTGATGGTTCATATAGTAGAAATATATAAACATTGGTTTAGCTTGTCTATAACTTATATTCAATTTATTGACTTGTCACAAAAAAAACTTTGATATCATCGAAGAAGAAAATATTGTCATCTCACAGAGTTTGGATTTTTCATCTTCTTTAAGTTTGGTTTTCATAATTGGATTTTTTTAATTTGAAGATATTATCATCATCTCATATTAACGAATTTTACATTTTCATGTTGTTTATTTTTTTATCAATTAATTTTTTTTTTATAAATCAAATTGAAACCGAACCAAATTACAACCAAACCAAACCAAACTAAACAGAATCAAACACAATCCGAACCAAACTAATTTTGGTTGAGATCGGTTAGAGTTCTATTACATCCAAATTAAGCGAACCGAACTGAACCCAAGCCGAATCCGAAATTAAACCGAAATTCTCACCCCTATTTTTGTGTATATGTCTCGTTTCCATATTTTCTTTTAATTTATCAATTTTCAAAGTAAAAAGTAAAAAATGCTTTGCAGTTTGCATGCATATTAGAAGTGCAAATAGTTAAACAACTAGAGGAATAAAATATGGTGGAATTATGCATTTTTCTGAAATGTCACACATACCGCTGGAAACAAAACAAAAAATTTGTTAACAAAATTAAAAGAAATTATTTTTTTACTGAATTCTTTTGTATTTATTTTTTGTTTCCCTTAAAAGAGATACCATCTGAAGCTTACAAGATGAAGGAAAAAAGTTATACTTAAACTGATGAGGAAAGCATGAAGAGAAGCTAAGAAGACAACTGATACAATGGAACATCAATTTGGAGATGTTCAAGAAACTATTCCTCTATTATATTCAAGAAAAATGGATGGAACAAACTTATTCTTCTAAAATCCTTATTCCATTTATCTACAATTCATTTATCTTTACTCTGCTAGTTTCTCTAATGCTTATCATTGATCTTAATTCAACTAGTTCTTCTAATCCTTATTCTACTAGGTCTTTATCTTTTAGTTTTAAGTCATGAATATTAGGAATAATTTTACAACCCAAAGCAAATGAAAATGGAAAACGATTCGCAAACCCCCACGTTCGTCTCTTTGCCAAAACATACATGAGTCACATGACCTTGACAAAAGAAAAACAAATCTCGAATTAAAACAACGTAATGTAATCATATTTATTCAAGGAAACGAATTCATCGTACATGATTTTTTCGATGAGGAATTATTGAATAGGTTAATTAAAAATTCAAAAATATGAAATGAAAAATCCTTATTTTATGGGTTGACAAAAAAGGTATGACTCAAAAAGAGTTAGTATAGACCCTCTAGGGAGAAACTTTATCTCCGGTGATATTGGTTTGATAAGTAGTACCACCACCACTTCCTCCTCCAATGCCAATTCCAAAGCCAATGCCCATTCCAAAACCCACTCCTCCGCCTCCTCCTTTGCCGGTGCCGCTTCCTCCTCCCATTCCGTATCCTTCTCCTCTTCCGCTTCCACTTCCTTCTCCTCCTCCACCACCACTACCACCTCCACCACCACTACCACCTCCTCCACCACTACCTCCTCCTCCACCACCATTGCCTATGCCCATACCAAAACCAGCACCGTAACCGCTACCTTGGCCATATCCATTGCCGGAACCAGCACCTCCTCCTCCTCCTCCTCCGCCACCGCCCCCTCCCCCGCCATTGCCAAAGCCAACTCCAACACCGAAACCACTGCCATGACCATAGCCTCCACCAGATTTGTTGCCATCGTTACCTCCACCTCCTCCTCCACCACCACCACCACCTCCTCCTCCTCCTCCACCCGTTGCTCCACCAACTCCAGTACCAGCACCGGATCCACTTCCATGACCTGAACCTCCATTGGCACCTCCACCTTCTCCGCCGCCACCTCCTCCTCCACCACCACCAACTCCTACACCAGCTCCAGCACCAGACCCGCTTCCATGGCCGGAACCATTAGCACTGCTGCCACCACCTTCTCCACCGCCACCTCCTCCTCCACCCCCATTAACTCCTACACCAGCACCAGCACCAGACCCGCTTCCATGGCCAGAACCATTAGCTCCACCACCTCCACCTTCTCCACCGCCTCCACCTCCTCCACCACCATTAGCTCCTACACTAGCACCAGCACCGGCACCAGACCCGCTTCCATGGCCAGACCCTCCATTAACACCACTGCCACCACCTTCTCCCCCACCACCTCCTCCTCCACCACCAGTAGTTCCTACACTAGCACCGGCACCAGACCCGCTTCCATGACCAGATCCTCCGTTACCACCACTGCCACCACCTTCTCCCCCACCACCTCCTCCTCCACCACCACTAGTTCCTACACCAGCACCGGCACCAGACCCGCTTCCATGACCAGATCCTCCGTTGGCACTAGTGCCACCACCTTCTCCCCCACCACCTCCTCCTCCACCACCAGTAGTTCCTACACCAGCACCGGCACCAGACCCGCTTCCATGACCAGATCCTCCGTTACCACCACTGCCACCACCTTCTCCCCCACCACCTCCTCCTCCACCACCACTAGTTCCTACACCAGCACCGGCACCAGACCCGCTTCCATGACCAGATCCTCCGTTGGCACTAGTGCCACCACCTTCTCCCCCACCACCTCCTCCTCCACCACCAGTAGTTCCTACACCAGCACCGGCACCAGACCCGCTTCCATGACCAGATCCTCCGTTGGCACCACTGCCACCACCTTCTCCCCCACCACCTCCTCCTCCACCACCACTAGTTCCTACACCAGCACCAACACCAGACCCGCTTCCATGACCAGATCCTCCGTTGGCACTAGTGCCACCACCTTCTCCCCCGCCACCTCCTCCTCCACCAGCACCAGCTCCTACACTAGCACCAGCACCAGCACCAGACCCGCTTCCATGACCAGAACCTCCGTTGGCACCACTGCCACCACCTTCTCCTCCACCACCACCGCCACCACCGCCAATACCACCATTACGACTCATACCGGCTCCAGCTCCATATCCTTCTCCATGACCATATCCATTATCTCCTCCACCACCACCACCTCCTCCACCACCACCACCACCACCCCCTCCACCGCCGTATCTTTTGGCAGCTTTTCCATAGAAACTACCACAACCACGCCAACTCCGAGAGGAACAATCATCTTCGTCATTGTTATTCTCCACGTTATCTCCATAACTTCCCCCAATCAATGCAAAAACAATACATGAAAAAAGAAAAAGCACATACAAAAATCTTGTATGAGTAGCCATTAAAGTACTCTTTTTGGTTGCCAAAGAAATAGAAAACAACTTTGGTTTTGGTTCATTTCTGCTTAGTTCGGCTCTCTATTTATAGCGTCAAATCGAAGCAGAATATCGATTATTAAGACTTTCAAAAAGATATTAGCTCAATAGTCAAACCACTATCGGTCCATATCCATTTACATTTACTGAGTTTGCAAGATACGTAACCTATTAGGCGCGAAAATCTTTTTTATTTAAAAAAGAATATATTGAGAAGAGAGTTTTATTTAAGTCAATGAAACAGTCCTAACAAAAGTCAACTGATCGGATAGATAACAAAACTAAAAGACATTTTTTGTTTAGTGATAATTGAAATTACCAAATTGGTTTTTTTTTTTTTTTCACTTGGTAGTATGTTTTATATCGATAAACCATTGAAACTATACCTTTTGTTGTCTATCATTAGAATAAATACGATAGAGTTTCCGGCTAATTAATGAGACTTTGAATTAGTCATCAACTACCAACTTATGCTCATATACGTATAATTAACAAATTGTCAAACTTGATCGGCAAGTTATCACTAATAAAAACTTCTAATTAAATTATAATATTATTTCACAGTATTGGATTTGTCACTGTTTTCCGATAAAGCATTGAAATTTCTAACCTCCTTCGGAAAGAAAATTCCATCGTTTTTTTATAAATATTTTGTAGTATAGCCGATCTAGTGATCATGCACATGAAATTGATTAAAATTTAAATATTGTGATGAGTAGTGGAGCAGGTACAGTAGAATGTAAAAGCGATAACGATAATGCACATTCATAAACTAGGGTTCGATTTTATTTGTTAGAATGTGTAAACGTTAATAAAATCAAGTTAGGCGTTTATCATATAAAGATGAACTAGTTGATAAACAATAAATCTCTGCTTATATATAAATACTATTGGACAAATTATATTCTTTACCAAGTGAATGGGTGGTCTAGTGGTCTTATATAGTGAATACTCAATATCATTAGTTGAACTTTAATTGGGATGAATCGATGATTTATGTCTTAAATGCGGTATTATCAACAGCTGGTTTTGGACACCAAAAAATATTATGGACCGAAGATTCGAATTTCCGCGGTTTATAAAAAAAAGTTTTATTATTTAACCACACATTTATGCTCTTTATTATTCTATAGCATATCATTTATCCAGATTTTTTTATAATTGTTACTATATTCAAAATTTGATTCATGAATTGCATGTTCTTAACGTCACATAGTTTTCGTTTCTTAAAATATTTTTAAATTATCAAAGTCTCACGCTTAACTCAACAGTCAACATCTTATAGATTTAATTTTCAGTATGAAATATATCAATATCATCGATAAGTTTTGTATCTTTATAATATAGAAAGAGCTTATATATCAATGTAAACGATGCCATATGATCACTTAATTGACTGCTTAGAGTTAGACCACATAATTAGCCACCCATACCGTCTACACCTCATAACTCTAGAACAAAAGTTTTCTTAATTGGCTATCTAGCTAGATTGCATAAAACGCCTAAAAATGTGGAATCAATTGTATAACAGTGAATTTAGATCAACATTGTCCAATAATGCAATTTCGATAACCTTTATAGCTCTTGTAAAACACGTAAACAAAGAATATTTGTTTCAAATTAAGAATTTACTAGACCTAAGTTCCACGACGATGAACCTTTTTTTTTCAAAATTGTATTTAAGGACTATGTAAAAGCATATGTACATAAATATATCCATATAACAATGCATCTTTAGTTGTTAAGATTATAAGATATTCATTTGTTATCGCGACATATAGTCTATTAATGATTTATTCTAGTGTCATTTTCGTGTCATAATCCGGATTCAAATTTGGTAATGTATGTGAGTTGTAGTTAAAAAAAATATATAGTCTTTTGTTTATTACTCTGTTTTTTTTTTCAAATTAGTGTTGTTTTGAATTTTTATTATAAATCTTGGCATAAAATACTTAATATAACATAACTTTAAAATTAAAAGTAGAATATTGAGAATCAACTTATTTTTGTAAAGAAATAATGGAAATTTTAACATATCTTTGTGTAAAAAATATCACAAGGCGTTTATTTATATTTTTTTGACAAAAAAACATGTTTATTATGAAACTGATGAAGTAGTATTTTCACTATTTTGATATAAGCATCTGACTAATCGCTGAAATTAACAAACGAACCGGGAACATTGATTAAATATCGTACAAAGTTTTATTCTTTAATTCCATGCATGAGCCTCCATTGATTCTTTCCTCTAAATGTTTTTTTTTTCCAACTCTAAATGCATTTTCTAGCGTTTGAGTTATTACGCTTATTATTTTATGTGATAGTTTGCATCTTTCAAACACGAGAAAGAAAGAAAAAGGTTTATTTTTCATAAAGTGGAAACAAACAAAACAACGGATCCCATTAAAAAATAATAATATTAAAGCAACATATTTTGTTTAGTATGAAGACCATTATTGCCACATAAATTCAACCTCAAAATCTTGTAGTCTTAAGTTTTATTAGTTTAGTTCTTGCCTTTAGGTTGGAGACACACTTTTGATTGCATATTTTCAGCAAGCAGTATTGTGATAAGTCATGAATTTTGGTATAGAAAATCTGATTATCTAAAACCATAAGATGAGTTAGCAACATCTTGAATTTGGTGTTATTTGATATGAGGATATGTAATCTATATATTATAGTATATATGTGTGTATGTATATATGTAATTAATGTTCAAAAGAAATAATTTTTGATAGTTTAATAAGACGTGGGAAGGTTGTTTTGTTAAAATAATTAAGCTTAACTTTTTCTGTTACTTCTTCTTCTAATCATAATTCTTTGTTTATTTCTTTTCAAGGCATCCCACCTCGCCAATTACCGGTTAAAATCATATTCTTGAGGAAAATTAACAACTCCACTTAATTAAACTTATATGACCCGTTTCAAATGTTTGAAAAAAAATACCATAACTTAGATAATAATTTTTATTGATATGTTGATATGTCGTTTGTGCCAATTGTTTTGAAATTCGAATAAAATGACTCTCATAAATTGATTACTTACCGTAAAAAAATACAATTTTTTAATATGAATATAGAATTGGATTAGTCACTTTAATTATGTTAAAACGGTATTTCAATTTAATGTGCTAGCAAACAATTAATGCAAAACAAAGACATTTTCTCAACATATATATATAATTATAAATACGTATAGTTTTGGATGAGTACGGATTACATTTTACAATCTTTGAAGATACGTATAAGGAATTTAGAGTTTAGCGTTGAAGAAAGTAGTAGATGGGATAAGTCTAGTCTTAGATTGGTACTCAGTAGTTTTAGTGGAAGCAGCTAAAACTATGTGTGAACGAACGACCAAAATATGGAATATTTTGCTGTAAAATATGGTAGCCTTTACTGCGTTTTAAAATCGTCCAACGACTTTAGATGTGTCAATTTCGAACCAAATCTTTAGTAATGCTTGGTCTGACATTTTGAGGCATTTTTCAAAAAAAAATCATTTATTTAATGTGTCGGGCCTATTATCGGACCAATATTGACCCCTAAAAGAAACCGACTAATCTTGACCCCTAAATAAAACCGTACTAATATTGACCCCTACATAAAACCGGACTAATCTTGACCCCTAAAACGAAACGGACCAATTTATGTTATTTGTCATAAGTTCAGAACAAATTCTCCTTTTTTGTATTTCGTTTTTTAGATATTTTCCTACAAAATTATTAGATAGCCGATAACAGAGATATGACTGAACGGGAGCGAGTATATTAGAATATTAGAACGTCACATTGGAAGTTTGGACATTTTTAAATTGATATTTAAGATTCATGATTTTTAAAATGGTATCATAATCAGATTGGCCCAACAGATGTTTTCCACAAAAACGGTTTTTCACATTCTGAGTATCTCGTATAAGTGGTCTGTCTTGTTGTGGTATTTCGCCATCATCTCCGTCTATTAAAATGTTAAAATGTCTCACATTGAAAGTTATGACATTCTAAACTAATATATAAAGTTTATGGACCAATCTACTCATTGCTAATTGATTTTGAATTGAAAGTTTATGATTCCTAAATTTCTTTACTTTTGGGATATCCATTACCCAACTCGACTCTTATGAAAAAAAAAAATTTAGTACCCATACCCAACTCCCAAAAAAAGGATACCCAGACAAACGGATACTCTAAAAATATATATTTTTGGATTATCCGGTCCGGCTTTTTATCCAAATCTAAATTCAAATGTTATATTTTAGTTAATATCTAAATATTTTCAAAATATTTAACCAGAAACTAAAATATTCGACACCAAAAAATCATATTTAAACAATATAAAATTTAAAAGCAACATTGTTATCGTCATTTAAAATTAAATTGAAAGCTCAAGTCAAGCTCCAATTTTCTACTTTTTTTGCCTAATTTTCTTGCCGTAGTGAACAAATCCACAAAGCTCACATTTTATTGCCACCCTCTCGTGACAATACTAAACATTTCAAATCTTTCAATCTGAAAACAAAAAGGAAACCGTTGAAACGTCACGTCCGATATCCGTTCTAGAACGGCCTGGTGTGGCGGCCTCTAGCTCGTCCGCACATAAGAGCGTTCTTCGGTGGCGGATACTCATCTCGGTACGAAGTAGAGGAAGTGTAAACTCGGAGATAGAATTGTTGTCCTAAGTATTGTCTTGCCCAATTCTCCGACCTTATGTTCCACATTCCAACATTGTCTAAAGCTATGTAGATCGCTGTCCATGCCCTCGGATACACCTGAACGGTGGACCGTGAAACCGCATCCCGGAGGTTGTACTTTGCTCGGCTTCCGGGTGTCCATTGGCCTCCGTCCATTCTATTATCCGATAAAATATGAAACACATCAAACACAATTCTAAGATCAAAGTTTAATGGATCTAAACTTCCTAAATCAGAATAGAATCCCAACCAAAATGATCATACCAAAACCGAGTCTAAATGTGTTCATAACCTAATCGGTTTTGTTAGAATAAAACCAAGACCGAACCAAAATCGATATAGTGTGACCGAATTAACCAAAATTAGTTACATCTATAAAAATCTGTATATCAAAAATGGGTTGTTTCCGTTTTCAAATTATCGATAAACCAAAAATCGAAACTAAACTGTAAAATTGGATTGTTCACTCCAATTCCTAATTATAAGAAAGGAATATTTCAAGATTATAGAAAACGAGTTAAGAGAATTGTCTTCTTACCCGACGACGAAGAAAGAGTAACCAGAGATGTGCCAAGACTGGACTGAATTTTCCCAGTTTTGGAAAACAATCTCGATGAACTCTCTGAAGTTAGCGGCCATAACTGAGCTTTGAAGGTAACCTCCGCTTCCACCAGAGGGACTCGTGGGGATGCTTCCGAGGTTAAAAACTCCGGGAATCTTGAAGTAATCAGCAAGCTTCAATGGCGTGTCGGGAGCCACAAACGAGGCACCATTCACAGCATACCTCTGCTTGCCATTGATCCAAGGAGCCGAGTTAGCGAGTATGATCGTACGGCCTGGTTTTATCAAACCGTAGTGATACGAGCCCTGCGGGTTAGGTCTTGGACCACTCGCTGTTAGATTCCTCCTATTTATCACATCAATACACAACATCAGAAAAATCGAATCCCAACGAAAATCCTCACTTTATAGCGATACTTTTACGGCAAGAAACATGTTTTTTACTTGATAGTTCGAGCTTGGTAGAGCGAAGATGCGATGTCCAAAGTGGGTCCAGATGGAGCAGGACCAGAGACACCTCTTCCCGAGTTACTGTAATGGAGAATCGAAGTCGTGGTGAGGACTTTTCGCGTAAACCTCGTGGAGACGACGATGTAATAGTCTTGAGGGGCTTGGTTAGCCGTCACAAGAACAGAGTAAGACTGTCCTAAATGAATGTCGAGTGAAGTGTAGACGTTTTGAAGAGTGTGAGAGCCTTCTACTTCAACGAGCTTCATCGTGTGGCCTTGAATCCTGAAGTTTAACGAAGTCGCGATCCCAACGTTTGATATTCTGAATCTATAGGTCTTACCGGGTTGCACCGTGAAGGTGTTGCCTCCCCAGCCACGGCCATTGATGAGAACTCCATCAGGGGCCGGTAGATTCCTTCCGGCTTCCAATAGACGTCTCAAAACCTAAAAAGGTAAAAAAAAAAAAAAAACAATGAGATTTTGCTGAAAAAAACCAAAACCGAAATGTTTAAACCAAAACCGAACCAGAGTTTGTTTATAAATTGACTGGTTTTGTCATTTTAAAACTTAGAAAGCCGAAATCGATTTCAGTACAATCGAACCTATCAAACCGAAATTTATTAAAAGTTATTATATTTGAAGTTACATATATATGATCACAACTTCGAATATGAATTTAAATCGAAATTGACCTCTAATGCATCAAACCAAACCGAAGCCAACCGAAGTTTAGTGGCTCTATTTAGGTTTCCATTTTTAATGAAACTGATAAAACCAAAAACTCAAAAAACTATACAAAACCAAACTGTAAACCGTATTGCCAGCTTCTTTTTCTTTATCTTGTGGTACAAGTCAAAGGAATTAGGGCAATAAGGAGTGTACTTACATAGTGATTGGTTTTGTACCAATCTCCGGCGAGAAGCCAGAAGTCGCCATCGGGAGGAGAGAACGGGACGGGGATGCGAGGACGGCTCCAGACACGGATGGCTCCAAAGGCACCAGCGGCTTTGTGGAAGGCAAGCGAAGGGAAATAGTAGAAGCTACCAATTTGATCTTTGACTTGGATTATGTAAGTGAAGTTTTTTCCAGGTGGGATTGGACATGTTGTCCCAATTACTCCATCTTGCCATGAGTTCTTCCTCTGTTGCACACCGTTCCTGCAAAAAGAACAAAAGAAAATGGCATATTTGAAGATTAGGGACTTTTTGTAACGAATGAAGAATTTGGGGTTACATTTTAGATATTTTAATAAATTAGGGACTTATAAAGTTAATTTGAATGCGTTCCTATTGTTTCCCACTGACACTTAAACCTCACATGTGTGTCATCGCATGTGACTAGTTGTATGGATCAAGTGGAATATTTTAATTGTCTCATGGCATATTTATATTAATTTTTAATATATTGTATCTTTTGACAGCCAATCATGTCGGGGTGTAAGAAGAGCTTTTAAGACCCGAAAAAGAAAAAGAAATTTACATTCTCTAATGAAATAAAACAAGATAATTATTTTGTATTTCTTTGTATCAAATCTACTTTAATTGAAACACTAGAATGGTAGATTTTCTGATTTAAGTTATTAATCCCCAAACTAAAGTTTATTTAATCCCTAAAGACTATTTTTGTTCGTTTGAGTTGAGACCTTCTAGTTTTATTTTTTCCAAAGATCTTTTCGTTGTTGTAATTTATAAATATTCCTTTTACTGTATTAAATTGGTCATTGAAGTACTTTAATTTACTTTAAACCTTTTATTAACGCTACAAGTATATATTATATATACGTTTTTAATAACATTAATATCACCAAGAAAGAATAATGAACCTTAATTTCTGTTTTATTCATTAAGAAGTGTTGTTCTTTGAAATAGATCTATCTTTTTTTTTTATTCTACACTAATACATAGACATATATATTGTATATACGTGTAGATGTACTCAAAGAACATTTGTCCAAAAAGCTGCATTTTTTGGAACAACAACAAAAAAATGGCGAAAATCAAAAGTTAAGATCTTATCCTATTTTTTCAATCTTTGTTTCTCCTTTCTGTCTTGAATATTCAATTTTCTCGGCAACCCATGAACCACATTTTTCCGGGAAAATAATAATAAAGATTTGTGAAAGAAACTTACCAAGAAATGAGGAAAGGCTCTTTCAAGTAATTGAAAACACTGATAATGATATTATCATTTGTTACTGCATCAATATGAGGTCCAGGAAACTGCCCATTTATCAATATTCCCTACATTCCATAAAAAAAACCCAACCAAGAAAATGTTATCACCAGATTTTCTCAGGAAAACAAACAGAGAAAATGTGAAAGAAAAAAGAGTTAAAAATACCTGTTGTTTAACACCAAGGGGATAAATGTCACCATAAGTTATTTTCCAGGTGAAGAATCTATAAGGGTTATCTCCAAATACACCATTGATTAGAACCAGAAGAAGAACTATAGAGACTTTGCAAGAATCTCTCATTTTTTGTTTTTTTCTCTCTCTTTTCTGGTTTTTTAGTTTTGTTTTTGGGTTTAGGGTTATTGATTTGAGTCTGAGACTGAGAAGAGGTGTAGATCCATATACAGAGGATTTGGGAGAATTTATTGAAGATGCTCTCTTAAATATTTAGTGCCAGTGGCACCGACGTAATTAATATGTTTTTGTATTGAAAAACAATATTTTTTATTAGGAAAATGTTAATTATCTCTTCGAATGTTATCAAATTCATCCCAAATTTTATTAGTTAAATAGTTTAATTGGTAACTCTTTGCCGTTGAAACCGCTTTAATAGTTATTGATTAGAAATTTTTATACCATTGGTTTTTATTTGTTTTAAGTGTTTCGGTATCACTTACTGCTTTTTTTTTTTTTTATCGTTTTGTGTTATGAATTGGATTTATAATTTAACGAGTAATAAATATTTAAATATGAATCTATTGTTACATATTGAATGTTTGATTTCCATTACTAACAATGGGTATGAACTTAAATTGATAACGAATTCAAATTAAGAGACTTTTTATATAAGTCAACATCAATTTTAAATATTTTCCCACTGTTCAATGTTATTTGGGAAATTTCATTTTCATGTACAGGTTTATAGAATTTTTAATACTAATTTTTTGTTTCTTTAGTCTACCAAAAATTGCAAAAAAGTACATTTTCTTATTGGTTCCATTAGATTCAGCAAGCTAATATTTACCAATTCGGTGTAACATCTTGGATTACAAATGATGTCATAATGGTTTTGGGAAATTTCCCATTTAAAAAAATATTAAATTTATCATAAGATTCTCTGCCTTTTCACACTTTAGATCTCACTTTTCTAAATTTAAAATTAAAATGTTTTGGGCTTTTTAATGGGTCAAGAGTACATCGACCATCGCTCCGTATTGTCCGCAAGTGAAGTGTTTTGAAACGCGGCGTGTGAGCTGTCAGGAGGAACTAATCACGTGTTTTCTATAAAATCTTGTAATAAATATTTAGTCCGTTCGATTTAAATGATAGCTGAAGTCAATGCTATGTCGACGGTAGAGATTACAGATCAGATTTATTAGAGGGTGTACGGTGGATATGAAGTGGAAGATACAATTTCTGCGTTTTCACGTGCTTGAGTACCATTCTGCACCCATAAGCAAAGATTGAAGGAAAATAAAGACAAAACAACGCTGTTACTTGAATTATTATTATTTTTCTATAATCATAATAGAAACAAATGAAATTTATGTATGTGTGGCCATGTTATTATACAATCATAGATATATTCGAACCAAAAAGACTGGTTATGTATGTCAATATGTCATCAACGAGTGCCGATAATTTCGGTTGAAGGAAGTCCATGACTCCATTGAACAATTTATGGGTTTATTTTTCTTTTAGCCTAAAGTATTATCCTGAAAAGAAAATCAATCCAAAACCGATGAACATAAATGAAAAATATTGTGTTCTCGCTGTTTTCGCAAAATAATATGTACGGATATTATTACAACGAGGAATAAAATGAATAAAAAAAAAATATTTAACGTCCTAAAATCATAAACTCCACCGTAAAGATTGGTCACTCTTCTGAATTGTTGACCCAGAGAATGATCACTTTTCTAACATATACATACTTGTAATTATTCATTCCTACCTATGAAATTTATGTTACTATATAATTTAAGACGTATACATTGGCCAAATAAAAGATTAACAGTAGAAGTCAGTAGTTGATTGGTTTCAGTAGTTGTGATTTTAGTCAAGATCAATTTTTGATAATTATTTATTTCAAAAGAGTAAAATCATGGAGATTGCTCTCAAAAAATTTGTATATACTGTAATTATATTCTTTGTTTCTCCTTTTAAATTTGGATTCCTATCATTATTCCTAGGTAAATCGAATATGTGAAAAAATTGTTAATAAATTTTCACACATAGTCAAATCAATATTTGATAATTTTTTTGACCGATTTATAATTTTCTTAGTGGATATATAAAGAAAAACATATTTCTACAACAGACATTGTTCATGAATGATGAAAAATCGATAATGGTTTTCAGTATCTCTAGATTTCGAACGAAGATAATTATATATAAAATTTTGTAATTATTTCTCTTATCCCGTATCTTTCTCGTCCCATACCACACTATTTGCATCCAAAGCCTTCACAATGTTAACATACATAATCCTTAACAGTTAACGCACATAAATTCTTTGAAAACTAAAAACTACAAAGAAATTAACACTCCCTGGAGCTGGTAACTTATAACCATAATTCCTTTTTTGGGTTAAATTATAACCATAATTTATTAAAATATTAGTTGTCGTTAACAGTCAAAAACACAATGATGTAGTACTTAAGCAAGAATGGATTTCATGAATGGACCATAAGCATGAATTATGACCGGATTATACAACAATAGTATTACAATTGTTCGTTTACGTGGAGCTAGAGGAAGGTTCCTCTCAAAATATTTAATGAATATTAATATACACACTGCCATGCACCGCTTAATTATTATTATTACGAGGGAATCGATCCACGGTGTCTTCATTACTTAGTTTACCAAAATATGTATTTTTGAATCTCATTTAATGATATATAAGTATGTATTCTTATCTTATAGGGCAGCGATGCATAAAGTTTATAATATACACGTCAGCTGAAGTGTCGATGAACATCCAAAACTTGGAGAAATTATAGGGAAAGAAACCACGTGCTCTAGAACCATTCTGCACCATTAGCAAAGATTGAAGAAAAAGACAGACGAACAAAAATACGGTTATTTGAAATATGTGTGCATGTGTATATATATATCAATAGAAATAAACAAAATTCATGTGTGTGAATGTAAATGTGGTCATGTTATGTAATCATAGGCACATTCGACCAAAAAGTCTGGTTATGTCATCAGCGAGTTCCGAAATTTTCGGTAGAAGTCCTTTGAAAATTTCGGATTTATAGGTTTTTAGCTTACTTTTTTTTTTTTAAATAAGGTTTTTTAAGTTTAGTTATAAACTGTAATTATTTTATAACTATTAAAATTTGGGTTCTTTATAGTAGTTTATTAAGAGGTTTTTTTGTTAATAAGTAAGTTCCGGTTACCATTGGATTTATATTCTTCGTCGATCAGGGGTCGTTATGTGATTTATTCCAAAAAAATCGAGGCCCCTTCCAAAACCCACTTGATAATTTTTTTTTTTGTTCCAAATTTTTTAGGTTTAAAAATATTTATGACTCATCTATAGAACATATTTGTTTTTTCAAATTTAAAGATAATTATATTTGAATTTGTTGGAAAAAAGGTATATTCTCGTCTACATAATTTTTGAACATTTTTTTTTATAAAAAGAAACTCATATGCAATGTCGGTACATCATGGATTAATCCGGCTAGGAACTGTGGTGTGGCATGGTTGGTACGTGACTGTAATTGCAAAGCTTTGCTACATGGTAGACGATCCTACTCCAGCATTACTACGAGGTTGGAAGCAGAGATACTAGGACTGTTTTGGGCGATGGAAAGCCTTAGTAACCTTCGTGTGCAAAAGGTTTACTTTGAATCAAATTCCAACAGGCCATTCACGCAATCCTCAAACTACATAAATATTTTGTCCTCCGCCACTTGCTCGAAGACTGTAGAAGGTATCGATCCACTTTTGTCCATGAAATGATTACACATGTCTAGGTAAATAGAAATTGCCTAGCTTCTGAGATTGCAAGAAGCGTAACTAAAGATCATCGTTACCAATCCTATATAGCCCGTGATGGCCCTGTCTAGCTTGTTGACAATATCACATCTGAAGCTGTTAGCGACTAACATGAAACTTGTGACACAAAAGGTTTTCTCTTCCTCTCAGGTATTGTGTTTGGAAACTCATACCTTATGCCCTTCGGAGCTTCTCCCTTGTACCATGTAGCTGATTTTTCATTGGGATACCTACTGGTCTTTCCATTTTTTCGTTATCTAGAGAGAGAGTTTAGATTATTTACTCTGTTTCTAGTTTGTTTCTCCAACCATTGTTTTTTTTTTAATCTTATGATGAATGATTAAGCGTTAAAACAAAAAAGATTAGAGAATATGTTTATTTATGTTGGGTATCATTTTATCACTATATTTGACGAGATCAAACTCAACATAAATCCAATAAACAAAAAAGAATAAAAAAATATTCAAGTCAACACATATTTTTGGCACCAACCTCGCCATATATTTTGGAATCGACCTCGCCAGAAATTTTAATATTGTCCTCATCATATCAAGAATCATGTATTGACCTTACCTGAAAATTTGGGATCAACTTTATCAAATTTGATTTGATTTCCTAATCCCATGAAGACTAGGGTAAAAGAGATTTTTCATATAGAAAAGGAAACAACGGCACAAAGGAAAGGAAGAAAAAACGAGTAAGAACAACAGACTCAAGAAAAACTTTGAGATTATAATCGATCAATTCTTGACAACGACCATAGTTCATACATTGATTAGTAGTATCTTAATTCTTGTTGTTTGCTACATATATTTGATCAATAAAAGAATATTCAACATTTATATTTCAAATAGTGTCTCTGTAAAAGGGTTACTAAGGGTTAGCAAGGTAAATAAAAAGTAATTTTGGTTTAAAAAAAAAAAAAACATTTATATTTCGTGTTTTCTGTAGATTCTAATACTTTAAATATTTTTTGTCCAAACAATTTATGTTTTCTAATAGACAAGATTTTAGTACTTAACCTACTCAATTTCTTTTGGAAATTTAAGAAAAAACAAAGAAATTAACACTTTTTGGAGTTTGTTTTTCTACAACTCACACGCAATCACTTTCTTGAGTTAATTATAACAACTTATTAGAATATCAAAGAAGTATAAGATATTAGATGTATATATGTCTAATGCGGATTATGGATTTATACAACAATTTGGATTTTTCGTTTACGTGGAGGAAGGTTCTTCACAATTGAATGAATATTATATATATATATGAATATTTATATACATACTGCCATACATGAATACATGATACACCGCTTAATTACTACGATGGAATCGAGTCGGTCTCCTTGTTACCAATAATGTGTAATAGACTAAATGCAATTTCGGATCTCATTCAATGTTCTTTAAGTGTTTATTATTTTCTCAATAAAATACATTCTAAATAATTTTTTTTTTTTGCTAAAAATGCAAATATCATTTAAAAAATGAATATTCCAGAATTTACAAATTGTTTGAGAACAAAATGCTAATCCTAAAATTTGATCGCATGGCAAAAAAATTTTAAAAACATGAATCAATAACAATCGATAGTTTCTCAAGGCACAAAGTTGCAGAACAACCAATGCCGAGAAAATAACGATAAACATCTGAAAATTCGATGGGAACAAAGAAACAAATGGACAATAAATAAAAGCAACTTGAACGGTAGTGTGGTGCCATCTAAGCAGTCAGAAGCTCTTTCTCCGGTAACCCGTCACTTGGGTGTTTACTAACCAAACGAAGCATAGGCTGTCCTCACACCTATGAATACGAAGCAACTAGCAAACCCCATAAACCAACAGAAAAACGGGACTACACAAGCCAAAAGACTTTGGCGGGCTCTCAACTCTACCAAGACCTATCCCCAAAGTCGGCTAAAGGGTCAGCAACAACAAAGTCCACAGCTTTACTTGCTCCTCCAAGAGCAGAAACAGTGCCACATAACCCATTCTCGAGACAAACAAAAACCATCTCTAATACGAATCTTAGGCATCCAATTCGAGTATCAGTCTAACTCTCCTAACCAACTCAGTCAAAAGACAAAACAGAGTGTAGGTTTCGTGAAAAGACTATACCAAATTGGAAAACTAACAAGAAGATACGATTGATGAGCCATATCAAAACCAGAGAGAGATCCGCTCGACTAGCCTACCCACGACCATCAGTCCTCACTGTCGAGTACTCACTGGAGAACCCACAAATCCAACCACCAAAACTCGTCAGATCTATGATATTGGAGGTGAGGCCTTGTCCTTAAGCCCACAAACCATCCGAGGAAGACAGATATGAGGAGATGCCTGGACAAGGCGAAGAGGCAGAGAAAGGTGGGAGCAACGACGGCAAGATCCGGACAGATCCACCTCCATTTCGGAGAGATATGACGAAGCCTTGAAGCAAGAGACGAAAACCCGAAAGAGCTTACCGAACTGCTTCATGACATGCCCAGAACGGAGCTCCACTGTGACCTCGCCGGAGCTGCAGCAGCCGAGACACCATGAGGCCCGATTTGAGGAGGAAGACTCCGAAGTACTTGACTAAAACAGAGAGAAAGCAACTGAACCAAGCATGAAAGGCAAAGAGGGGCCTCTCACGGCACCGGCGAGGAGCGCCGGACGCCGGAGGGGCAAAGGCGGAGACGGTGAGAACTGAGTTTGGCGGCGGCGGCGCTTGGATTAGGACAAACTCGCCTCGAGAGAGAAAGCTCTCGACCTTGTTCAGTTTTTTGTCCTCGAGAGCGAAAGCTCTCGATATTATAAATAGTTTAAATCCGGATAACGACACATATCATACACTAAACGGTCAAATATTTAATTTTTAGGACAGCAATGAATAATGAATATAAAATTATAAAGCTTATAATAAACACGTTTTTTTATAAATATTATTAAATTCAATTTCTAAACCGGAAATCTTTTGGGTATGGTTACAAAATTAAAATCGGATAAAAAGCCGGTTACACCGGATGAAACTAGACCAAACCGAAAAAACTTCCGGCGAAGAGGATGTCATATATAATAAACACGTTATTAATATATAACTCATCCAAAATGCATTTCCTCGTTTTGTTTTTAATAGGTTTGATTGGTAATTTTGTACCGTACCACTGCGATACAAGGTATACCACTTTTGTAGTTATCAATCACAAAAATGGTACCAAAAACTTTACTAAAAGCGTTACCCTCAGCTTTATTTGTACTTTTTTTCTTAGAGCTACTTTTTACATCTTTGCATTATTTTGTAAACGCTTACCGCTTCCGGTTACAGCTGAAAAACTTGTACCGGTTTAAGTCACCAATTGAATCCAATGTTATTAATATAGCTCATCTTAACCTACATTTATTTTCATTGAATCAAACCTTTGATATAAAAGATCAAAATATCTTCTTCGCCAGGAAGAGTGATTTACGTCTTAAAATGATATTATCAACGGCTGGCTCCGGATACCGAAGAAGATTATGGAACAAAGATCAGGGACTTCTACGATTTATCATAAAAAAGAAAATCTTTAACAGAAAACAAAAAGTCATTAGCATACATATCTTGGTCAAATCCGACTATTTCGTTGCCTGGACAGAGGAATCCGAAACATCTGTCTCGCTCGAAGATAATCTCTAATGCTTAGATCAAAGGTTACACCCAATTGTAACTAGTTTCAATATCTATATTAATTATAACTAGTTTCAATATACTTGTTAGTGTAACTAGTCTCAATTTTACTAATTTTAATCTTGCAGAATGACTGAATTAGCTTGTATAACTCGTGATTTCGCAAAAAAATAATAATATTAGTGATAAAAACAAGTATAATCGCGGAATCATTCTAGAGTTTGCGATTTCGAGGCTTACCAATGAGTTCATGAGTATACGAATGAACAAAACATTCATTCTGAGTAGCCAATTGACAATCTAATGGATCAGACCACTATTCACTATGTGGCCATACGATGGGTAAGACTTTTTGTTTTTCGATATATTTCCAACTAACATATTATTTGGTTTAGGAACCAAATACAAAACAACATATTTTTTCGTGACAAGATAATCATTTTTTTTTGCAGTTACTGATAACATAATCAACGACAACAACCAGCAATACATTTTGTTGTTTGTATCATAGTCATTAGTAGTTATTGACAGTGACCAAATTTTGTTCATTTTATAGTTGTTCATTTTATAGTTGTTCATTTCAGCGATAGCGATTTGAAACTAAAAATTTTATCGTTTTAAATTTTAGATTTATGATCAGTCTTTTAAACTTATTGATGTAGCAAACTACTACAACACGAATATGATTTAGTCGCTATAACTTATCGTTGGTTTTTGATTGCTAGCAAAACGAACATGATTTAATCGATGGTCAAAATGAAAAAGAAATATAAAAAGAAAAGAATAATCTAACCGTCCACCATATACGAGACAATACCAAGTGTTGAAAAATTACTCAATACACTTTCATGAGATTAATATGAAATGAGACAACTAAGAATACATGCCAAACTCTTTTTATATTAGGAAATATATTAGTACAAGACTAGTTTACATGTGAACACTTTTATATGGCTTCTTCTTAGATTGATTTTACAAATGCCACCAAACACTCATATTTATACTAGTGGTGGCTTAGGTGCCAGATTATTCTAGAGTTCTCTATAATCTTTATCCTAGCTAACAATTATCCATGATTCTAGAATATTCTCTAATCCTCATCAACTTATCATGATAATTCAAGAGACTTCTTCCTTTCCATAACTCTAGAATTTTCTTCACTCTTCCTATTATTTGTTTTGAGCTAATGGAGGGAAAATATCTAATAATCTCTCCTTCTCGACTTAGCCCGAAGTGGTCACGATACCGATGCATTGACAATAATCTTTGGGTTAGAGTATATGGTTTAGGGGTAGGGCATAGGATTATAGTGTAGGGTCAAGGATATGGTTAGGGTGTAGGGTTATGGCATATGGTTAGTGCATAGGATTGAGGGTTTATGGTTGAGAATTTAAGGTATAGAGTTTAGAGTATAGGGTTAGGACATTCGGTTAGGGCATATGGTTACGGTGTAAGGATAATGCGTAGGGTTAAAGTGTAGGACATAGTTAGGGCATATGTTTAGGTCGTACGATGTAAAACATATGGAATATAACATTAAGTTTAGGGCATATGGTAAGCCTTATACCCTAACCTTAACCATATGCCCTAATGCTCATCTTACACCTTAACTTTACGTGCTAACTCTATACGTCCTATATTCTAACTTTATATGCCCTACACCCTAACCCTATGCTTTAAATCTTATGCACTATGCCCTAACCCATGTGCCATAACCCCATGCTATAAGCTTTAACCCTAAACCCTAAATTTTATGTACTAACCATATGCCTTAACTCTTAACCCTATGCCATGACCCTATAATCCTATGCCCTACCCTTAAACCATACTCCCTAACCCTAACCCTAACCCCACACATAAACCATATGCCCTATTCTTACATCATACGCTTTAACCATATGTTTTAACCCTACGTCCTAACTCTACAACCTAATCTTATACCTTATACTCTATGAACTAGTCTTCTAAATTCATTGTAGAGTTAATGCATAAGATTAGGTCGTAGAGTTAGGGTATATGAAAGGTTATAGAGTTAGGGCATATGTTTAGAGCGTAGGGCTAGAGCATATGATTTAAAGTTAGGGTGTAGGGCATATGGTTAGAGTGTAGGGTTAGGGGTAGGGCAGAGGGTTTAGAGATAAGGTGTAGGGTTAGAGTATAAGGGTGAGGGTTATTGTTAGCGCGTAAAAATGAGGATTTATGGTTGAGAATTTAAAGTTTTTGACATAGGGTTTGGGCGTTAGGTTAATGCATATAGTTAGGACATAAGGCATAAATTTAGAATGTAAGGTTAGGCCATATGTTTAGAGCATAGGATTAGGGCATAAGGTTAAAGCATAAGGTTAAAGCATAAGGCATATGTTCATAGAGTTTAGTGCATATGGTTAAGACGTAGGGTTAGGGCATATGGTGTATGGTTGGAGCATAGAGTTGAGAGTTTATGTTTGAAAGTTTGGAGTTTAGGGTGTAGGGTGATGGCATTGGGTTTAGAAATGGTTAGTGCATATGGGCATAAATTTATAGCGTAAGACATAAGCATAAGTCATAGGGTTTAAGGGTGTTGGGTTTGAGCATATGACATATAGAGTTAGAATGTAGGATTAGGACGTAAGGTTACATCCTAGTATGAGGGTTAAGACAGGTTTTTGGGTGTATGGTTTAGGATATAGGGTCAAGGTAAACCCTATACCCTAACCTTAATCATACACCCAAAACCATATGCCCTAATGCTCACCTTACATCTTAACTTTACGTCATAACTCTATACGTCCTATATCCTAACTTTATATGCCCAAGGCCATAACCCTACGTCTTAAACATTATGCATTATGCCCTAAATTTATGTTCTAACTATGTGCCTTAACCCCAGACCATAAGCTTTAACCATACAAACCTAACCTTAAACCCTAAACCCTCAAACATAAACCCTCAACTTTATGCCCTATAACCCAGCCCTAGGCCATAATCCTATGTCATATGCCATAATCTTACCTTATACCCTAATTAATACTATATAATATTTGATTAATATAAAACGATGAAAAACCATTTTTTCTAAATTAATCAGAAACTTAGTACTAAATAAATATAACGGTAAAAACATGTTAAACAAGACAACGCTAATGGTCAATGACGAGATGTCATGTTCTGTTTGTTTTTTAATTAATTTAGAAATAAATATACTATATAATATTTGATTTATATAAAAAGAGAAAAATTATTTTTTCTAAATTAATCAAAAACTTATGTGCTAAATAAATATAACGGTAAAAACAGTTTAAACACGACACCGCTAACGATCAATGACGGGATCTCATATTCTGTTTGTTTTCACCACTATGCTTTTTACGCTCAAAATTTTTAATTAATTTAGAAATAAATATACTATATAATATTTTATTGATATCAAAAGATGAAAACCATTTTTAAAAAATTAATCAGAAACTTTGGTGCTAAATAAACATAACGGTAAAAACAGGTTAAATACGACACTGCTAACGATCAATGATGGGATGCCATGTTTTGTTTGTTTTCACCAGTATGCAATTTTTGCATTCAAGTTTTTAATAAATCTAGAAATAAAAATACTATATAATATTTGATTTATATAAAAAGAGAAAAACTATTTTTTCTAAATTAATCAAAAACTTAAGTGCTAAATAAATATAACGGTAAAAATAGTTTAAATACAACACCGCTAACGATCAATGACGGGATGTCATGTTCTGTTTGTTTTCACCAATATACAATTTTTGCGTTCCAGTTTTTTAATTAATTTAGAAATAAAAATACTATATAATATTTGATTTATATAAAAAGAGAATAAATTAATCAAAAACTTGGGTGCTACATAAACAAAACGGTAAAACAGTTTAAACACGACACCACTAACGATCAATGACAGAATGCCATGTTCTGTTTGTTTTCACCACTACGCAATTTTTACGTTCAAGTTTTTTAATTAATTTAGAAATAAAAATACTATATAATATCTGATTAATATAAAAAGATGAAAACTATTTTTTCTAGATTAATCAGAAACTTGGGTGTTAAATAAACATAACAGTAAAAACAGGTTAAACACGATATCGCTAGTGATCAATGACGGGATCCCATATTTTGTTTGTTTTCACCAGTATGCAATTTTTGCGTTCAAATTTTTTAATTAATTTTAAAATAAAAATACTATATAATATTTGATTGTTATAAAAAGATGAAACCATTTTTTCTAAATTAATCAGAAACTTTGGTGTTCAATAAATATAACGGAGAAAACATGTTAAATACAACACCGCTAACAATAAATGACATGATGCCATGTTCTGTTTGTTTTCACCAGTATGCAATTTTTGCGTTCAAATTTTTAATTAATATAAAAAGAGAAAACCCATTTTTTCTAAATTAACCAAAACCTTGGGTGCTAAATAAACATAACGGTAAAAACAGTTTAAACACGAAAACGCTAATGATCAATGACGGGATGCCATGTTTTGTTTGTTTTCACCAGTATGTAATTTTTGCGTTTCAAATTTTTAATTAATTTAGAAATAAAAGTATTATATAATATTTGATTGTTATAAAAAGATGAAAATTATTTTTCGAAATTAATCAGAAACTTAGGTGCTAAATAAACATAACGGGAAAACCAGTTAAACAAGACACCGTTAACGATCAATGACGGGATGCAAGGGATGCAATGTTTTGTTAGCTTTCACCATTATGCAATTTTTGCGTTCAAATTTTTAATTAATATGAAAAGAAAAAAAAAATTCTAAATTAATCAAAAACTTGGGAGCTAAAATAAACATAACGGTGAAAACAGTTTAAACACGACACCGCTAACGATCAATGACAGGATGCCATGTTCTGTTTGTTTTCACTACTATACAATTTTTGCGTTCAAGTTTTTTAATTAGTTTAGAAATAAAAATACTATATAATATTTGATTGATATAAAAATATGAAAACTATTTTTTCTAAATTAATCAGAAACTTTGGAGTTAAATAAATATAACGGGAAAAACAGGTTAAACACGACACCGCTAACGATCAATGACGGGATGCCATGTTCTGTTTGTTTTCACCATTATGCAATTTTGCGTTCAAGTTTTGAATTAATATAGAAATAAAAATACTATAATATTTGATTTAGATGAAAAGAGAAAACCCATTTTTCTAAATTAATCAAAAACTTTTGTGCTAAATAAATATAACGGTGAAAACAGTTTAAACACGACACCGCTAACGATCAATGACGGGATGCCATATTTTGTTTGTTTTCACCGGTATGCAATTTTTGCGTTCAAGTTTTTTAATTAATTTAGAAATAAAAATACTATATAATATTTGATTTATATAAAAAAAAAACTTTTTTCTAAATTAATCAGAAATTTGGATGCTAAATAAACATAACGGTAACAACATGTTAAACAGGACACCGCTAACGATCAATGACGGGATGCCATGTTCTGTTTGTTTTCACCACTATGAAATTTTTGCGTTCAAGTTTTTTAATTAATTTAGAAATAAAAATACTAGATTGTGTGCTAAATTAATCTAAATTAATCAAAAATTTGTGTGCTAAATAAAACATAACGGTAAAAACAGTTTAAACATGACACCACTAACGATCAATGACGGGATGCCATATTCTTTTTATTTTCACCATTATGCAATTTTTGCATTCAAGTTTTTAATTAATATATATATATATATATATAATATTTTATTTATATATAAGAGGTAAAAAATTATATTTGAAAATTAATCAGAATTTTGTGTGCTAAATAAATATATATATAATTAATATAGATATAAAAATACTATATAATATTTGATAACATATTTTGTTTATTTTTACGATTATGTAATTTTGGACTCGATTAAAAAAAAAAATTAATTCGGAAATAAAAAAAACTATATAGTTGACTCATAAAATAATACCAGGCCCTTTTTCCACATTATTTTTAGATTGAAGTGAAAGACAAAAAAAAAAAAAACGTTTAAAAATTGGGTCTAAATAGGAAAAACAAACGTTTTAGATTTAAATTTCTAAACAAGGAAAAAAAGTTTTAAAAAAGTTGGGCCTAAGCTTATGTTAGTGGTTTTTTTACTTTCCAAATATAATGAGAAAATGAATGGGTAAAATGATAAACAGATTCACAAGATCATGCGAGTTAGAAAAAGTCAAATATCACAATTAATTATCTAAAACCCAGATTATCTAGCGGATCTAAAATGGGCCTAAGTCTATTTTTATATTTGTCAGAAAACATAAAATTTAACCACGAACAAAACAGCGAATAGACGAAGAAGATAATCAAACATAAAAAAAACAGAGTTGCCCAAAAATAAAAAAAAAAATAAAAAAAACCCTAAAAACAATGTGAAACAAAGAACAATTAATCAAAAAAAAAAGAAGATATAGATTGTACCTGAAGATAGGAAAACAGAGAGCGTGGGAAAATAAGCAACGACGAAGATGACTTCATAACCGGGCCGACTCGCCGACTCGCCTTCTCGACTCAGTATCTTCCTCTGTCAGGGACAAATCTGAGGTTAATTATATATATCGCAAAATAAATTTAAGCATATTTGCGCATAAAAAGCCGTTTTTAAATTTCTAGGATAAAAACAGAGTGTTTCAGGAGAAAAACAAAAAACAAACCCTAAAAACATTAGGGGGCTACAAATTACACTACAGCCAAATTAGGATATTGTCTGATGACGTTTAACTTTTTCCTAATTAAAAAAAAATCACAAAATCTATTAATAAGTGTTAAACAGCTCATTCTTAAACAGTAATTAACCATCTGATTTCAATTAGGCGGTTTGAACAAAAAAATCTAATTATCGGTTTACTGCATTAACACTCCTCGATCGAGATCTAAATAATCGAAACAAAACAATGATTGGATCGTTTGATGATTGCAGATTTGGTTCACAAATTAATGGAGGATCTCAGATTATAGAAAATCCACCGTCAATAAGAGCAAGTGAATCATCCGATGAAGAAATCAACAACGGAAACTATCAAAATCAGCACCAGATTCATCGTTGCCGATTTCAAAAAACAAAAAAAATCAATAGAAGAAAAAAAATTGATTATACCTTGCAAGCAGTCACAGTTCTCATCCTCTTTACGAAAAATCATCGAGAACACATTGTTTTTTAGATCGGCGGAGTCACCGTTGTAACATCCGGTTGGATCAACGTCGTAGATAACTTCCCAGAATTTGGAACCGATCTGGTTACCGCCTTGAACGTGAAGGATCTCTCTCTCATGGTGTGATTGAGAGGAAAATTTTGAGATCTGGAAGATGATGATTGAGAGAGACGGAGATGAAGAAGAAGAGGGAGAATATGAAGGGGACGTGTAGTGACAATTAATTTTTTGTTTTTTTTTTTTCTAAGTAGAAGAAGCATTAGGATCTCTGTATATAAGCAAGAAAGATCTAATTAACGGCCAAAAATCATTTAAATTTTTTAAAAATATTATGACCGTTGGGGGTTTAATTAACGGTCAAAAATAATAATTATTATTTTCGATTAATTTGGATTTTCGTTTGGGTTTTGGTTTAGATAAATTAGTTACATAAATTTATATTTCGGGTTTCGGTTTGATAGGTTTTAAATCAATCTCTCAAACGGCAGCGTTTCATGGGAGGCTTGGCACGTTTCTTCCACGTGACAGTGATCTTTCAGATCTGATGATCATTTTCTTCTACCCAGAAAATCTCTTTCCCGGGAAAATCCAAAGAAAGGTAGGAAAAATGTCGCACGGTGATACGTTACCATTTCATCCATCGACGAGATCGAGAATCTGATTAACGAAAGCGTCCAGGAACCGTCCTCGCAATCGTCGTCTTCCGCTCAGAAAGTGACACATGTTCCCATCCCTCCGCCTCTTCCGGCGGTAGGCAACTCACAAGGACCACATACGATTGAAGCGAGCGGGTTTGGATCTCCGCCTGTATGGGACACTGTGAAGCGAGATCTGTCTCGGATCGTGAGTAATTTGATCCTGGAAAGGCGCTTAGGGATTTGGATCTTTGGGGACCGTTTTTCTTCATCGTGTTCTTGGGTTTGACTCTTTCATGGTCAGCTTAAGGTTAGCTCTCTCAGATTTTCATGTTTCATCTTCTTCTTCATTAGAGAATCTATACTGTTGTTGTGCGTAGGCTAGTTTTAAAGCATTCAACTTGTGCGATGAATACACGAAACTGCAACTTTAGCTTTGGAACTTCAATATGCAGTCAAATGATGGTGATGCTTTTAGATTTGTCTGGATGGAATGTAGATTTGTCTATAACGTCTTTGCCATAAGATTGGTCTCCAATGGCATTGTTTGTCACAAATTGATTTCATGAACAACAACAAGTGCATTAGTTTTCCTTGTAGGATTTGATGTCCAAAATTTGATAGAGGATTTAGCTTGAATTGATGTAATCACAGCCTAGCTTGCCATATTGAATGTGGCCAGTCCATCATAGGTTCATGTGTACAACAAATAGTTTGATATTTGGATTAAGAAGACAGACAAGTAACACGTATGTACGCAATGCCAGTGTGCCTTATCGTTCTCTGAGACTTTCACAACCTCGGTTTAAGCACTACATAATTGCGTGTGTTACGGATATTTCTTCATCTACTGGAATTCCAGTTGATCTCATTCATGTTCCCTATGATTCCTGTCCGATGGTATTTGCACTACTAGCAGCCGAGGCAGTGATTCTTACACTAAATGTGCTTCTCTTGGTAAAACGCCACTCCTCTCTGTCTCTCTATCGAATGCAGATATTTTGGTTTATTTCGTGCTTATATGTTGGGTTGTGTCGTTATGAATAGGGTGGACATATAATCTTCTTCCAGAGCTTGAGTCTTCTTGGTTACTGTCTATTTCCGCTAGGCGTTGGAGCTGTGATCAGCATGTTGAAAGATAATGTGATACTGAAAATGGTGGTTGTGTCCGTAACTCTTGCATGGAGCTCTTGGGCTGCTTACCCTTTCATGAGCGCAGCGGTTAACCCGAGAAGAAAAGCACTCGCTCTTTACTCTTTCTCATGTATGTCTCAGTCGGTTTCCTCATCATCGCCATCAATTGAAATCCAAATTATGAAGAAAAGGGAAAATCATCAAAGGCATTCTCTGGAACCAGCTTGTATAAACATGTTTTTTGACCCTAAACTCTCGTCTATATGTGCCTGCCTCGCTCTATATCTGTATTAAAATTACATAATCTCTTTGAACATGAATACAATATTTCTATACCAACTTTACTTTATATGTAAACAAATTTGCTTTTAGTATTAACTATGTTTGGTTCAATAAAAAAGAATGTAAGATTTATTTGAAATATTTTAAAAGAGGGAATCGTACCATGAATAGCTTCAACAGGTTATGGCATTATACCAATTCCAATTTTAACCAGTACAGATTAAACCAGAAACTTTAAAAGCCTACAAATTTCAGACCTAAATCAAACCGAGAGAACTGTATTGACGAACCTTCTGAAATAATCAGAGAGTTTTATTTCACTTTAAACTTTCCATTTTCCATTTCTCCCAGTCATGCCTATTTTGACACTTTGACACGGACCGTGGATCTGGATCATCATTCTCATGGTCGATTCTTTGGATACAGAAAAAGAAAACATTCCATTTCTATCATATATTTCATTTTCTAACGGATATTTCTAATGGATTTCCTGTCGAAAAATTTATGATAAATCGCATTTCTGACAATCATTTTTCGACGGATATTTCTGTCGGAAATTGGCGTTTTTGTAATGTTAGGATCAAAGAATATATTGCTAACACTCTTGGAAATGATTCTGCTCGTCCAAATGATCGAGAAGAATTAAAGAATGGTATTGGGGGAGCAAATAAAAAGAAATTAAGGTGAGTTTAAGATTCATAACATTGAAGATTTGGATATGAAGGGAAAAAGTACAAAATAAAAAATATATCCCGGGTCACAAAGTTTACGTGTCCGAAGTGGTTTCTAACAATGAAGAAGACGACATGGAGTCTGATAGTGGATAAGATGGACATATCCCCTCTTTTGGGGGACATGGATAATAAAATAAAAGTGTGTATGAAAAAAAACGTGGGTGTGAGTTAGGTACAATTACTTATCCACTTTGTAAAATATCTTAAGGCATATTTTATGTAATATTTCCTAGACCTTGTACTATAAATATCTAAGGCTTGATGTAGAGTAGGACAAGCCAAGTGAACGAGAAGTCTAAGAGTTCAAAGAGTCTTCGAGTATTTGTAATTTGAAGATATGAGATCAAGAAATATGCCTACTATATTTGATATGCTGGAAAATTTGCAATAACCAGGGCCGGTCCAAAGCATAGATAAGTGAAGCGATCGTTTAGGGTCTCACATGTTTAGACGCTAATTTATGTGGAAATTTTTTTTGCATTAACAAAATAACATAAGAAAAAGATACGATCATTAAACCGGCACTCGCAACAACCATCAATATATATATATTCATCTTCCAAACTATGCAACAAAATATCAACATGCTCTTTGAAAAGAGAAAAAAAACAAAGTACTATTCAACAATATATTGGTAGATGATTGTATGCGTTAAGTGTTCTTTTCAATGCTATAGCAAACATTGAGTTTTAAATTTTGGTTGAAGCTATATATATATATAGGACAATGTGGTCAGGAAGTCACACGTACCGAGTCAATATCAACTTCGAAAGCATTTACTAAAAGAAGATACAATTCAAATGACAAAAGGATTTACAATTTATATACATGCTCATCACAAAATATTGACGATGAGGTCATTAAAAAAAAAATAGAGACAATTGTCTGGTCGTTCACTAGATTTGCATCATTGTTTTTTTTACTGCAAAGTCTATTAGAGAAGATAGATAATTAAGCTAACATCCATATTTACACCTGCGGCAGTAACAAAAATATATCTACCATATATAACTTGTATATATCTAGACGTTGTATGATAATTTGCAGCTGTCCGGTTAACACTTAGCGTATTTTAAAACATGGATTGCCATCAATTAAATAAAATAATATTCATTTATGGATAGAATGCGTATGTATAGAGTGGATTGAACCTAATTCAAAAAAAAAACATAAGTCAAACGTTCAATACAAATTTTATAAATTAAACGTTCGATAAATTAATAAAAACTTTATGCAATGTTCATTACATATATATATCTCTTTTCCAATAGCATTAGATAATTAGACTTTTTTATTTTTTTTCCAAAAAAAAATAGCATATTTCCTTTTCCGAATAACGTTAGTGAATAAAAATTTTATTCAAAAAATGATAATTTAATTTTAAATAATGATATTTTTTTCTGGTCATAAGCAAAGATAAATATGAATATAAAATATGTATAATCACAACATTCAAATAATATATTGAAATTTTTTTTGTAATCTAACTGAAAAATATAATAGTATTAGATTTTTTTAAAGAATTTTTTTGACACATGGCTAAATTTAATTAAAAAAAAAGTTTTACACGTGTCAAAATCTTATCAACCGATTGACACATGTCACGATCGTGTTAATTACAACATTTGACGCATCAAATAAATTTTGTCATATTTTTTCAAATAATTAATTTTTATATTCCTATTTGAATTAGGTTTACCTTTTATTATGTAATTACTTATATTTATATATATTTTTCAAAATTTTGACGAATTGATTCTCATATTTCTATTTATTATAATCTGATAATACAAATATATAAGGTTTTTTTAAATAATATTTGTTTGACATATGGCAAAATATAATTGGAAAAAAATTTATACATGTCAATATCTGATTGATCGGATGCGACGTGTTATGAACCACGTTTGATACATCAAGTTTTATATAATAAGATTTACAAGAAATAACTAAAGTTATAACAAAAATTTACATAGGAAAAGGGTTTCGAAACCAAACGGTTTGGGCCAAACCCTTTGTCCGTGTTCTTCATCCGCGCCGCCTTCTCACAGTTTCTCAAAGTTCCCCACAACCAAAAGCTTCTCCGATCTTCCTCGCGTGGTCTCTTCTTCAGTGTAAGTTTTCTCTCATTCCTTCTTCGAAAGCTTATGTTGATCTCAAAGTAGATACGTCTTTAGGAGGAATTGAGTAAAAGAGATTGATAGATAAACCCTAGTTGCTCTTACCTTAGATTAGCCTGGAGGATTGGTTCATAGAGTCTTAGATTTGGGATCGAAATCGATTGTGGTGTTTACGTAATCGTTGCGTTGAGTTGATCAAACCCTAATTTCAGGGCATCTGTTAGGGATGGATCCATTTGCTTCACATTTCGGCTTAGTAATCAAGAATTACTCTCCAAAGATTGTTCTTTTAACAACATCTCAACCAATCTGAGGTTAATTTTTAAAAAATGTTGTGTCAATTTCAGACTCCATATGTGTTCTTCATCACCAAATCTATATATTGCTTCAAAAGTTTTGTTCTTTGCTTCAATGCATCATCATTGTATCATGCCTTCTTTCGATTGATCTCCTCTGCTTTTAGTTAACAAGAAATGTATAAGTTTAGATGTCAGAAGATAATTTTGAGCTATTGGATTACAATTAACAATGTTTGTGTTCTGTATGGTATCTTTAAAGAATAGTGTTTGTGGTTATTGACTATGTATGGAAACACTACAGAAGCTATGGCTGGGAAAGCTGCAGAATCTGTGGCAAAGACTGTGACGGGGTTTCAGTATCCA
This sequence comes from Pseudoturritis turrita, assembly GCA_900406555.1. Taxonomy (NCBI): domain Eukaryota; kingdom Viridiplantae; phylum Streptophyta; class Magnoliopsida; order Brassicales; family Brassicaceae; genus Pseudoturritis; species Pseudoturritis turrita. The sequence goes on from OVBL01000345.1 coordinate 655,042, forward strand.
TGGAGGGCGAAACTCGATAAATACAGAACCGAGCTGACCAAAGGAGTGTGGGGTTACTGGGAGATGGGGGCATGGAAACCGTTGGGGATAAGCGCGCGCAGGAGGGCGATGCTGAGGAAAGAAGTGTTGACTAATGGAGAGGATTGGCCTTATGATCCAGAGAGGAAAGCGATGAAGACAAAGAGGAAAGGTCATAAATGCGATAGAATTTCAGCTGAGAAAAGAGAGAACACGGCGAAGCTTATGCAGAAGATGCCTCAGATGCTGCTTGATTACAAGAAGAGAAGGTGGGAGAAGAAGATGAAGGAAGAAGAGAAAGCTAAAGAAGACAAGTGATTTTGATGAAGATTACTATAGTCTTGGCTGGTCAACACAATCTGATGAATAATGTAATTTCAGTTGTTGATTGTTTGGAATCGGGGTTTTGATTTTGCGATAGTTCATAGAGCGGAATCGGATACTGAGGTATCAAAGTTTGTTTCTGGTATGCTTTTGTATTATTTGTCTTTTGTCTTGTTTTTAACAGAGACCAAATGTTGTTGCGGTTAGGATCAGATTATTTGGATAGAAGCTCAGACTAATCTTGACTGTAAAAATTGGTTTATGAACTATGGGTTTCTGCATTTTATAGGAGAAATCAATAGGATTAATGCTTCGAGTATTTCTGGAAAATTAACTAATTCCAAATTTTGAGTTAAAAACCTCTGATCAGGGATAATACTAAATGATGAAATCATAAAAAAATAAAGGATATTTGCTGAAATGATATAATTTGAGGCAATATTTGCGGAAAATTATATTGGCGATATTTTTTTGGTAAATACTGCATATTTTTTAATGCTATTTTGTATGATCACTAATTCTACACCTTGTAGTGTTATGAGACTTGGTGTTCCCAAATTTCGCTGAAATTCTGTGTACACTATATATATTTTTTTGGCCATCTGAGATTTTATTGTTATTGACTGAAATTTATATTTAAGCAGGCGAATGAATCCCCGGAACCAAAAATCCCAAACGAGGAAGTCACAAAAAGCAAAAAAGTCGAAAGCTGTATGAATTAATCCCAAGAAAAATGGAAGTAAAGAGATTTAGCAAGTCAATAAATGGAAAATCAAACTTGAAGGAAAGTTTCCAAGAAATTAAAGGAAAAAAAAAAAAAAAAGTAAAGTAAATGTAGTAATTTGCGGTTAAAGAATATATGGCTTTTTTATTCTTGGAATGTTGTAATATCTCTGGAACTAACTACGTCCTAAGAATCATTAACTCATACAAAAGTGAAGAAACTTGCTCTCGAAGGAATCTGCAAAGGTAAGAAAGTTACAATTGGAAACCTATCATTTGTTTTGTCTTTGTCTGCTTAGAACGTGTTCGACAGATTGTTCAAGAGAGACATCAATCTCTTGTAAATTGCTACTTACATACAAAACCATTGTTTTCTTTTGTCTAAATTCTCTTACGAGAAGAATTGAGAATCAAATTGATTTATTATTCTTTTAATCCTTAAGATCAGACGGTCCTAAAGGGTCTAGGAATTACGTTTTTCATATTGATGAAAAAAAGACGAATCTTTTTTCCACAATTTTGTAAGGTTATTTGGGCTACAATTTTCAGTGTTTAGTTGAGTTTCATATTCATATTTTAGTTCAAATATCATATTGACTTATTCTTCTCTTTCTCTTGTTCAAGCTTTTATGTGAATTCAAGTACGTAAGAATGTTATCAACTTTTTCTCTCTCTCTTTTTGTCTGTCTCTATGTAGGTGTAACGCCATGATGGAGAAAGCATACAGCTCAAAAGAAGTTTCAATATGGGACACTCTGAACAAAGACATACTTGTTGTTATCTTCAATAAGCTTGACGTAATGGATCTTACCAAGGGAGCTTCATGCGTCTGCATCTCTTGGTTCCTTGCCTCTCACGACAAAACTCTGTGGCAAACTGTCGACCTCGCCAAGCTCCAACAAGTGGTCGTCTCTTACAGCCCCCGGATGAAAGATAAAGTACGACCAGTGGTCTTCTACAATCACCGGGTGGACGATGAAGTAGAAGAAGGCCGCATAAGCTTTAGGAATGTTTTGGTTAAGAAGATGATTAAATTGTTTTCATGTATGCAAGGTGACATAGAGAAAGGCACAAGTCTGAGGAAAGTATTGACTGAGATCACAAAGTTGAGCGGCACTTTCCCGAAGAATTTGATCTTCAACTCTTATTCTTATATAAAAGAGGAGGATCTCATGTTTGCTGCTCAGAGGTAAATGAATCACAAAAACAGAGTTGCTTCGTGCGGCATGTATCTCATACTTTTCTTTGTTTTTTCAGGATGCCAAACATCGAGAAACTTGCTTTACCGCGCTGGTGCTATCACAACAAGAAGTCATTTCGATTTGCGTTCAGTCAATGGAAGAATCTTAAAACACTAATCATCGCTCGTGATGGAAATCTCAACGGGGAATTCGAGTTTCAAACCGTGGGAGAGAACTGCAGTAACCTCACCAACTTGAAATATTTGGGTTATTTGGATGAATACTATGCTGAGCAAATCGTGCGGTGCTTCAAGAAGCTCAAGAGGTTGAGTTTGCGATGCTCTTTTGTAGGGACTACAGGAGTTTTATCGCTAATCACTGGTCTCCAAAACCACGCAATCTTTAATCTGACACACTGTGTATTCGTACAAATCAATTTGCTTGGTCGCATCGAGGATATGAACACGGTACCTAATGACAATCTTGTACAAGCCGCCACTCAAAAGCTTGACAAATTTATCAAATGTTCAGACGATTGCAGCTTCTGCAAAGGTTGGATGGATAGGTTTAGTTTATCATGCAAAGATGCGTCGCGATGGCATCCGTATGACAAGGATTGGCAAAACGATGAGATAGAAGAATTTGTATTTTAAGGGCTTTGTCCATGTTTTGAGAAACCGGTCGATTATGTTTTTGAGTTTGAATTCTATTTAACAATCAACTTTTTTCCCTATGTGCTCTCTTATTGCCCATTCTATTAAACTTTTATGGCATTACATGGCATAAGCCGACAAGTTAAACATGTGGCATGTATCTACTTAGTTGCAATAATGTTACCTATAAAAGTCCATACTTTTTTTTTCAATCTTGAATCCAATTAATATATACTAGTTTTAACTTGTTTAATCATTGTGAAACTCAAACTCATTTGACATATTCTTATCCACGAAGTATATTCTGTATGGGTGGGCACAAAACATATATCCAGATTTTGGGTGGTATACGTGATCCCCTCTGCTCCGTCCGAATCACTAATTTTTCGATCCGTATCCGTTCCACAACTCACCATGCTTGAGTCTTTAAGAACCTGCAGTTAATTGGTACAAGTGTAGAAGATTAGAAAAACAAAGCATTTTGCTCATGGCCTATACAAAGCTAAATCCATTCAATTGCCAATCAAAATTGTTAAGACATTTGGATGATAAAATCAATCTAGAGTAATCAATATAAACAAGCTTCTCTAGGTAATGGTAAGCACAACATAAACGTCAAACTCATAAGTTGTAAGTGGACTTGTCCTAACATGAACTCACGAAAGGCCTGAAAACGCCTTCTCGCTTTAGGAGTGTGATTATGGAGCATATCAAAATGTTGGCCAGTAGATTGTGCAGCTCTCTGTGATTTTGATGAAGATTACTATAGTCTTGGCTGGTAAACACAATCTGGTGAATAATGTAATTTCAGTTGTTGATTGTTTGGAATCGGGGTTTTGATTTTGTGATAGTTCATAGAGCAGAATCGGATACTGAGGTATCAAGTTTGTTTCTGGTATGCTTTTGTATGATTTGTCTTTTGTCTTGTTTTTAACAGGACCAAATGTTGTTGCGGTTATGATCAGATTATTTGGATAGAAACTCAGACTAATCTTGACTGTAAAAATTGGTTTATGAACTATGGGTTTCTGCAATTTATAGGAGAAATCAATAGACCAAAATGTTATCATATTGAGGTTATGATTAATGCTTTGAGTTTTTCTGAAAAATTAACTAATTCCAAATTTTGAGTTAAAAACCTCTGATCATAATTTTCACAAAAAAAAAACCCTCTGATCAGGGATAATACTAAATGATTAAATCATAATAAAATAAAGGATATTTGTTGAAAGAGAAATTACTATAAAAAACCTCTGACTTTTCATTTTTTCAAAATTAAACATCCAACTTTTGGCGTTTCCAGAACAAACTTCCAACTCAATCATTTTTCTGAAATAAACCTCTAAGTGACCAAAAGTGTGCGCGATCGAAGGTTGACCAACGGTCAACAACAATTCCACTAAACACTTTTAACATCCATTAAAAGAAAATTAACGAAAGTCGCTTTTTAATTGAGTTACGAAGTGTGGATGTTGTGATTATAATATATTTTTTATTATAATATACAAACAGAGCAATAAAAGATAACAAACTAAGACCATAAACTTTACAAAAAATAATCAAGAGCTATAATGGGCGTTATTGGTGTTTAACGGATTCGAACGCATACATTTTTTTGTCTAGAAACGCAAAAAGTTGGATGTTTAAGTTGGAAATTTTTGAAAAATTGGAGGTTTGTTCTGGAAACGCAAAAAGTTGGATATTTAAGTTGAAAAAAAATAAAAAGTTGGAAATTTTTATAGTAATTTCCCTTGTTGAAATGATATAATTTGGGGCAATATTTGCGGAAAATTGTATTGGCGATATTTTTTTGTAAATACTGCATATTTTTTAATGCTATTTTGTATGATCGCTTATTTTACCACTAGATTAGGACTCGCGTGATACGCATAATTTAATAATAATTTTATTTAGATATGATAAAAACAAAGTAAAATATCCGTTGTCGGTAACCGATTATCTATCTTATTATATAAAGTTGGATGCATTTTATATAAAGTTATGCATGTTCATAAATTTTCATTTTATTTTATGAAATAAACTATCCTATTAAATTCAAATTTTCTATTTTACTGACATTTACCATTTACCTAATTCTTTAAAATAGAATTTTATTTATTTCTATAAAACAAAAACACAAAAATTAAAAAATATTCTATTATATTGAAATGATTGGTCATGTATGATTTATGATTAATTATCATATTTAAATTCCATTTTCTATTTTAGTCAAGTTCACTATTTATTTAACTATTTTAAATATTTTTTTTAAAATTGATACTATTTTTATTCATATATGTTAATTAAACTTTTATAAATATATATTTAACTATTTTCTTCTTAACATTTTTAGAAATTAGAAATAATGTCTTTTTGTGTAACATAAAATAATATGTTTTTTTTTTTTTTTTGTATAGTTTTTTATTTACTATTTACTTTTAACTCTCCAATGATATGTTTTATTTTCCTTTTATTTTATCCTACCATTTTCATTTACGTACACAATAATTTGATCTAAGAAATAACTAATTTACAGAAAGAAAACTTCTATTTCTACATTATTTAGATTTGACACATGTCACCATCTAAATTAAAATTAACACGTGTCACATCTGAATTACAATTTTGTCCATATGTGACGCTCATGTTAAGCGCATCCTTCTAGAAAAACACACAAATTAAATAAAGCGATAATACTAAATAATAAAATCGTTAAGAATAAATAATACAAATATTTTTGGGATTTAAGTGTGTTTACCTATTAGAGAAAAAACATTTGTTGGGCCAATATTGACCAGCTTTCTCTACCACACGACCAAAGTGACGCAAGCAATGATATATAAAGAATCAATGCCGCCACCAAAACAAAGGCGTCCAGATTCAATGAACCTATTTTCACCTCTTTCTTTTATATTCCCCATTTCCGATCCTAACATAAACACACAAAAAAACAGAGAAAAGAAAAACAAAAAACCTTAATTAGATCATATTGAAAATTTTGTTTTTGGTGTGAAAAATGGCATTAGCAATCAACGTTTCTTCATCTTCTTCTTCTAAGATCTCGAGCTATAGCTTCCCTTCTTCTGACCTCAAAGGTAACATATATTTTCAATATATATCATCAAAAAATCTCATTTTTAGCAGAATCAGAGCTCAATTTCGTGGAGATTCTTAGGAACGGCTTGATGGGTCATTGTGCTTTGTGGTTTAATTTGAGTATTTGGTGAATTTTATAAATAGCGATCAATGATGAAACTAATTTGTATTTTTTTCTCATCAATACAGCTCCCAAAATCGGTTCTTTGAGATTGTCGGATCGTATTAATGTCTCCTCTGCGTCGCTGAGTTTGTCCGGCAAGCGATCATCGGTGAAGCCTTTAAATGTGCAGTCAATAACAAAGGAATCAATGGTGGTTTCTGGTAAGTTCTAGTTAATTTCTCAATTGATCTTTGATTAATTTCGTTGGTGAAGTTTTATGCTAATGACCTTGTGCCTTTATTACAAAACAGAGGTTACAGAGAAACTAGATGTTGTTGAGGTTGAAGATTTTGAGGAACTAGCAAAGAAGCTAGAGAATGCTTCTCCTCTTGAAATTATGGACAAAGCTCTCGAGAAATTTGGAAACGACATTGCTATTGCCTTTAGGTAATGATAATCTGATAAAAGATTGATTTTTTGTTTCAGTTATGGATGACAGTTTTGCTAATTGGGATATTTGTTTTCTTTGGCTTGGTTTCAGTGGAGCTGAAGATGTTGCTCTCATTGAGTATGCTCATTTAACTGGAAGACCCTTTAGGGTATTCAGTTTAGACACAGGGAGATTGAATCCAGAAACATACCGACTCTTCGATACCGTTGAGAAACATTACGGTATTCGGATTGAGTATATGTTTCCTGATGCTGTTGAGGTTCAAGCTTTGGTTAGGAACAAGGGTTTGTTCTCTTTCTATGAAGATGGTCACCAAGAGTGTTGCCGTATAAGAAAGGTGAGACCTTTGAGACGTGCTTTGAAGGGTTTACGCGCTTGGATCACCGGGCAAAGAAAAGATCAGTCGCCCGGAACAAGATCAGAGATTCCGGTTGTTCAAGTTGATCCAGTGTTTGAAGGATTAGATGGTGGAGTTGGTAGTTTGGTGAAGTGGAATCCGGTTGCGAATGTCGAAGGGAACGATGTTTGGAATTTCTTGAGGACTATGGATGTTCCTGTCAACACGCTTCACGCTGCGGGGTATGTTTCGATCGGGTGTGAGCCTTGCACAAGAGCGGTTTTGCCGGGTCAGCACGAGAGAGAAGGGAGATGGTGGTGGGAAGATGCTAAGGCTAAAGAGTGTGGACTTCACAAAGGGAATATCAAGGAGAATGACAACGGAAACGCAACCGCTAATGTCAACGGGAAATCCACGGTCGCGGATATCTTCAATAGCGAGAATGTAGTGAACTTGAGCAGGCAAGGGGTAGAAAATTTGTTGAAGTTGGAGAACCGGAAAGAGGCTTGGATCGTTGTGCTTTATGCACCGTGGTGCCCGTTTTGTCAAGCAATGGAAGCTTCGTTTGATGAATTGGCGGATAAGTTGAATGGAAATGGCGTGAAGGTCGCAAAGTTTAGAGCTGATGGTGACCAAAAGGAGTTTGCTAAAAGGGAGTTGCAGCTTGGGAGCTTCCCGACAATACTTGTGTTCCCAAAGAACTCGTCAAGACCAATCAAGTATCCATCAGAGAAGAGAGATGTTGATTCTTTGACATCGTTCTTAAATCTTGTTCGGTAAAAACCGCAAAAATCCGCCGACTTTACGATGAAGAAAGAGATCAATTAAGAGAACTATTCCATCTCGTTCCAGAATTCTAGAACAGATGAAGAAGGTCATGAGATTCTATATTTGCTTTAGCCTTTTGTGATTATAATTTTACCAATCTTCTCAGTTGTTGTTACTCTTCTTGTTTTTGTGATGATATGAACAAGATTTTTCAAGATCGATTATTTTGATATGGAAGTGAATCATTAGTCCCAAAATCAATGTTATTTGAGTAAAATCAACAAATCCAAATTCAAAAGCAAAAGATGGTAAAGAAAAAGAGAAGCTTCCAAAGATTAAAAACCCAAAAGGCAAAGATTCAAACATCAAAGCAAAGTAAAAGCCAGAGAGAAGAAGGAAGGAATGTACATCTTATCTTCCTGATTTATGTATGTACATCAAAGTCATCGAAAGATCGATATTTTATTCAAGCAGCGATAAAAGATCCAAAAGTGTTCTCTCCGCTGTAAGTCATGTAGAGGAACCCATCTTCGTCTTTGTGTTCTTCATAGATTGCAGACATCAATGCAGCTTTTAAGAAACAAAAAGAGACAAGTGAAACCGGGTTAGCGGTAAAGAATGAAACTTTGATCTTAAATAGTGAAAGAGTTTAAAAGCCTTACCAGTTGGAGGCAATGTGTTCTTCACAAAGACAAAGATAGCTTTCTCCGCTCCAAGCTTGATTCTTTTGCGAACCACGTACACAAACTGGCCAACGGTTAGATCTGCTGGAACAAGATACCTAAAGAAAGTGTTTGATTTAGCATAACTTTTCAAGATTATGATTAGTACAAAGAGAAACAAGAGACAATGACCAAAACAAATTACTCACTTCTTCTTGTCAATGTCAGGAACATCACTTTGTCCAGCCTTTTCCACAATCACCTACAAAACCAGTTTCTAAATCAGAACAATGCTTAACTAAACTTAGCAAACGAAAAAACAAAAAAGTTAATCGAGTGTAGAATTCGTGAGCATACGGGAATTCTGTCAGGGTACTTCTCTCTGATTCGTGTAGCTTCGCCCATCCTTGCCTCTGATTAACAAAACAAAACCAAAAGATCAATCAAAAGCAAAGCATTAAACACAGCATAAGAACAAAGCTACCGATTCGTAGATATACACAAAATCTCAATGGATTCAAAGAGTTTAGTTTAATTTATATAAGAACAAACACAAACAGAGACTGAAATCAGCAAAGAGAGACATCAAAATCATATTGAAAACGTTGAATCAGAGCCCATAAACTCATCAAAGTTTTCAACTTTTAACACCAGAAACTTGTATACACAAAACTGATCAAAGATTGACTTCCAAAATCAGAATCAGCTTCCGTAATATTCATCGACAAAGATCAGATTTTTACAACGATCTAAAGCAAGTTTTCACAATATAATCAATACAGATATTCACAATCAGAATCAGATGAAATCAATCGCGCAAAAAGCTAATAAAGAAATTGAAAAAGTTAAAAGGAACAAACCCAGAGGATTAGAAAGCTTGAAGGAACTCTTAGCCATGGCGATTCGATTGGTCTCTGCAAATTTCAAACACGCAAAGATCATAATTACAAAATTATAAAAACACGATCGATGATTAGAAAAAAAAACCCAGAAACCCTAAAAACTCGAATTGGTGAAGGAACAAAGAAACATACGCGAAGAAGAAACTGTATACGATTCGTCGAAACTTAGGGTTTGTTGGGGAGAAAAAAAAAATTCGATTTTGATGGAAACTGGAAAAGAATCAAGAGAGATAGAGAAGTCAATATCAAAGAGAGAGAGGCTTAAAAAGAGTATTTAAATTAAAATAAGAAATTGATTTGTTAGGGTTTTTGTGTGTGATGGTTACCTACACGAAACCGTAACTTGCACTTGTTTGGAATCAATTAAACCACTTGGATTTTGATATTAATAGTTGATTGGATTACAAGATATCTCTTCTTCTTACACTTGTCTTACGTGAGCACCCTCTATTTATTTTCGAGCTTATTGGGCCGAAGTGGGCCTTTATATAGTAGTTTGTCATAGCTTCCAATTGTTATCAGTATCTAAAGTCTTAAACTGTTGTTTTTTTATTGGGAAAATAACTAAAAAAACTTTTTTTTTTTTAAGTATTTATTTAATATTTAAATTTATTTAGAAATTATTTATTTTTTTTTAAACCATAAAATTCCACAAATAAATACCAATTTTTTTTTAAGTGTTCGTTTAATACCCAATTTTTTCAGAAATAGTTTTATTCATCTAAAACCAGAAAATTCCACAAATAAATACCAACTTTTTTTTTTGTCATGAATTACAATTAAACAAAAAAATTTGTTTAACCAAATAGGTGAAACAGAGTTTACATACATAAATTCTAAAAAGCGAGAAGTAGCATTGCGCGCTAAACGTCTGTCTTACCATTATGATCACATAGAATGTAAGAGATTGAGAAAAACGGAAACAAGTTTTTAAGCCTAAAAACACTGTGAGTAACGTGGAGAAATCGTCTCTTTATCAACTCCTCAAAAATAGCAATATCTTATGGATTTTTAGGTGAAAATATTTTGGTTATATTTATAAAGATGGCAAAAAACAATAATGATAAAAAAAATAGAGAGTTGAAAAATGTTAATGAACAGCTGCATTTAAATATCTTTGAGTATGAAACATTGAAAAAATGACTCATGGAATGTAAATCTAAGTACTCTATTTATCGCAATTTGTTATTCGTTTTCATTGGAATGCTTAATGCATGTCATTCCGATTCTCATAAGTTTAATAAGTTAATAAGTATTGGTCTTATGAAACATTCGATCACCCTCGCAGTGAACACTCTTTTATTCCATTACATGCCTCTATTACTGATACATATGTTTTCTTTTTATTCCCGAAATCAAAATGAGACAAGAAGAGAACGATATTTATCTTTTCTGATTTATCACACAAATGCTTAATTATAAGTCATCATGGTTTATGATAGATTCAGTTAAGTGAAACATATCAATTTTATTCAATTTTGTCAATTGCATATTCCACGTCATCTTCCGTTAACGGATTAAAAATGATGTTTTGACGATTTGACGGAAATAACATCTCGATCCAAAATGAACACTTTTTAAAAAAATTGGTATTTTTTGTAGAGTTTTATATTTTTAGAGGAATAAATTTTTTTATGAAAATGATTAGGTATTAAATAAATATTTTTAAAAAGTAGAAATTTTTTTAGTCATTTTTTATTTTTTATTTGATACGTCTCACTAAAATACGACACGTGGAAAATTCTAATTAGTAAGATTTTAACATACGTTGATGTTTGATAAGATTATTACGATACGTGTCATTATTCAATTATGAGTTCTATGTAAAATCTGTATTTTAAATTTATTTGCTTTAGTTTCAATTTTATATCTTAAAATTATGAAAGTGAATATCTTATGGAAAGTATTTTTTTCTCGGATATATGTTGTCAAATTTACATTATGGAATATATTTATTTTGTTTATATCTTGCTGGCAATTTTATGTTTTCATATTTTATTTTTCTACAAAATTTTATTTAGTTAAAATTGATGTTTAAGAAGTTATACCTTTTAATTTTTTATATTTAATTTGTTAAAATCTGTATTATAACCAATTTTATATTTGTCAAAGAGTTCAAACAATAAGGAAAGTTGAAGAGTCATAGATAAAATTAATATGAAAAAAAAGCTGTAAGATAAATCATAGATTCTCAAGGGTGACTATTTGTGTTATAAAATATCTAAAAATAGAATTATTAAAAAAAGAGAGGAAAATTATATTTTATAAGTAAAAAATAATATTTAAGAGATATGTGAATATTTATATTTGTCTATTTTTCATTATTATTATTATTTAATCCATCAATAATTTTGTATAACAATCAAATATTTATATGCTAAGAAGTTTAAAAAAAACAGAAATTTGGAAAACCATAGTGGAAAATTTTGGTTTTCTGAAAAAATTATAGATTCTCATCTATGAAATTATAAGTAAAAATTAATAGGTAATTTCCATTTTAGAAATTAAATTTTAGGAATATTAAATGTTAAGGATTTTTTTTTGCATATAGGAAAATATTGAATTTTATTAGTTATTAATTTGCATATAAAAACACATGTTAGTTGGATTTGTATAATGTGATTATATGCTATAAAAATTGATGTTTATAGTTTGTATAGATGTGATTCAGTGAGTATGTAAAGTGTTAGAGTAAATATATGATAATGCCAACGATTAAATCATTCATCTCTGTTATGTTTTAACTTGTGAATCTATCCTTAAGCAAGCGATTGATTGAACCCTAAAAATCTAACGATCAATTGAACATGCAAAGATAGAGATAGAGATAGAGATTTGCACACAGAGATAGTTTATCCAATTCACGCCTCGATGTGAGATCGCTACGTCTGGGGCTTGACGTCACAAACAAAGAATTAACTAAAATAAGAGAATACACCAAGATCTAATTCAAGAGAACTCAACAACGCATTAAGAACTCTATTTAGATCTCTCTTCTCTCTTTCTCTCTCTCAGACCTAAAACCCTAGGTCTCGTTGAACGTCTCTTTCTTTTTCTCTAGGTTATAGATTAACGTGACAAACTCTCCTCTTCCTCATATATATATCAGAAGCCGGTACACCCTGAATTGACCACATCTAATAACCACACCGGTTATCTCCAATCGTCTCCTGCACCAATAGAACTAAACCAACCCCGGTTCAATTCTAACAAATGAGTGTGACATGTCATACCAGAATCAACAATCTCCAAACATAATATCCTAGATTCGAACTCATATTCACTCATCTCTAAACATAACATTAGATTCGAACTCAGATTTTTTAAACGATTGAGTTATCCATATGAATAAGAGATGTAAATGTATTTATTCAATTATCTATAAATATTAAACTATTTTAAATTAAAAACAAGGTATCATAAATCCACATATACAAATTTAGTTGCTAGTAAAGCTGAATTTAACTGGAATCAAAAAAAGTATGGATTAAAATTGAACCAAACTTTGTTTATAAATTGAAATTTATTTTTTTAAATAAATTTATAACATATCTAACTATAGTAAATTAATTAAATATTAATTAATAACTGTTCAAATTAATTTTAACACCGAACCGAATCCAAAATTCCGGTTCCAATTCCAACAAAAAAACGAGATCTGAATTGATGTTTCTCAAACTAAACATATTCAAACAAAACTAATATATATATATATATATATATCCAAATTTGCTATAAGAATTTCCAAAGTAAAAAAGTAAAGACTAAAACCCGAAGCAGCTAACAGATCACCCCATCCCCTATAGCAACGCAATCCCTAGTTGCTAGGACTTCTACAACATTGAAAAGTGAAAACTATTGAGCAAATATGACACGATCCCCTTAATATCATGTCGGACCAAAAATGTTAATATCATTCGCAACATTTTCTCTATTGATCGAGCCCATAAATGACGACAAGATCGAGAGGCTCTCAAATTTCCTAATCAAAAGGTTCCGAAGGATATGCCATTTTAAGCTCAATACTAATTAAAGAGTAAATTACCATTGAGAACAACAAAAAACAACATAAGAAGAAACATGATATTGGGTCCCATGCATGGGCTTGACAAGTCATCCTCATCGTCATCATACTTATCTAAAAATCCAAAAACCTAACAACAACAAAAAAAGAAAGAGAACTCAACAATATTGGTAGTGTCATGATTCCCCTACATGATGATAACGACAATAACATTGATATTTAAATAATCATGTGGATACCATAAAGTTTAGGTTTTTTTTCTCATGATAATGATATATATGGGTATGGTGGTAAAAAAGGTTTTTGTGTGTGATATTGATATCATGCTCCATACCATGACATAAACTATGGCGGTGATGTTGATGTGATATTCGACTCCAAGAAACCTGTTTTGGTTAAGACAGCATTTCTTGTTTTGCTGAGATCTCTTCCTTTGAGTGTTCTTCCGATTCCTTCACACATTGAGAAAGACGAGATCTGTGTTCTTGCAAGCCTTTTTGCCACTAACTCATGTGGAGGAACCATTTCATCATCTTCATCATCATCATGAATGGCCCATGAATCCAAATGGCTACTTCTTGTGTTGTTCGTCAATGTGTTTCCATAAATCTTGGACCAGTCAGGAACATTCATAGGAGCAGATGACTGTTTTGCCCCTGAGACCTCATTGCCCTTAGGAATGTACCTTGCAGAAGACGAAGAAGAGGCCGAGAAAAGATTGTTACTTTTAGACATTTTCGTTTCATGACTTGGAGTTTCTTTATCTCTCAAAACTGACCACACTTCTTCTTCTTTAAACTCTTCTCCCCCTTCCATTGCCACTCAAAAAACTCTTCTTTTGCTGCAAACAAGTGAAGTTTTTCCTCCTGAGTCCATGAAAATACTCTAAAAACCAAACAAGAAGAGATAGAGATAGAGATAGAGAGAGATATGAGAGAGAGAGAGAGAGAGAGAGAGAGAGAGAGAGAGAGAGAGAGAGAGAGAGAGAGAGAGAGAGAGAGAGAGAGAGAGAGAGAGAGAGAGAGAGAGAGAGAGAGAGAGAGAGAGAGAGAGAGAGAGAGAGAGAGAGAGAGAGAGAGAGAGAGAGAGAGAGAGAGAGAGAGAGAGAGAGAGAGAGAGAGAGAGAGAGAGAGAGAGAGAGAAGAGAGAGAGAGGGAGAGAGACAATTAAATTACCTGAGAGATGCAGAGGGAAGATTCAGTGAAAATGTAATGTATAAAAATGTGAACCATAAACAACATTAAACAATCTCTCTTTGCTGGCAAATGAGAGACAGAGAGGTCATTGATTGCTTCAAAGGAATCAAAAGCCTCCACAATAGGCAGAAGTTTACAGAAACCTCCAAAACTGTAATAATTTCGTACTATTTTTTTTTTGGGTGACCATAACTATGAATTAAATAAATTAAATAAAAATAATTAAAATGGGTTAAAGATATATAGAGGAGTGGTAGCCTTTGGTACTATTTCTACTAAGACCTGCCAAAATTATTGATAGAGTCTGATTCATGCAAAAAGACAAAAAATATGTACTATTGAAAAGACTTGCTTTATCTTAAATGATACTTTTTCCTAAGCCATTTTCAAACTATACTTTCTAATCTTCTTTTGGCTATAAATTATAATTATAGATTTTGTGATAAAAAACTAAAGAGTAAAATGTAAATTGACTCAAAAGGGCTTGTAATATTGTTATCCTTCATGAGAATCATTTTTTTTTGTTTATAGGTGTTCTGCGAAAATAATATAGTTATATGATTCTTCTTTCTTATTGCTATGTATAATTATTAATTATTGAAAAGGTGTTCTGCGAAAATAATATAGTGATATTATAATAAAAATAAACTTTGTATTTATCACACACAAAATCTGAATCCCGTGTCCGTACAACACATAAATACATGAGACTTTTTTTGGTGGGGTAAGAATAACTCTAAGAATAAAATCGATTTATAATTTCTGAAAATCAAATTTGTTAGGCTATCCAATCCAACGCTTTGTGGGTCTCATCGCAAAACGATGTTATTCAAACTCAAATCACAATACATTAAAACTTTTATTTTCATATAGGGCCTCTAATTCACGGAGCTTTCTTGTTTCTCACCCACTCGAAGTTTACGAAAACACATAATATACGTACCTAAACTATAAAGATTAGGGCTGGATTCAACACCGGAATAGATATCACATATGCCCTTGTCTTTCGTCCATAGCTAGCAACTCACGTGCCAAGCGCGGAAGCCTCACGGCCCTCACCCCCTAGCGACCGTTATCAGTTTCTGTCCAACAAATTTGGATATTTTTAATTCTAAAGATAAAAAAAAAATACTAAAAATCAATATATTCGTTAAAAATAAAACAAATCACAAATACAAAAATTTTAAGAGAAAAATATCGTCTCTGCTACGATATATCTGTATATTTTGTCAAATATATATATATATATATAGATAATTAGATATATATTAATTGTATATATAGTTATATATATATATTTTTATGAATTTTAATCCATCAAAGTATTAAAATTTACAAATCAAGAAACAAAAGTAATTTCTCTACGAATACTAAATTTTTGTCTGTTGAATTTTGATTTTATCTTAATTTTTTCTTAATTTTAAACATTTTTATTATTTGAAAAATTATAACAGAGTGGACTGGATATCCACCTGAATATCCAGATTTTAATAGATATCTAAATACCGGATAATTCAGTTAATTGTAGAACGGACACGGACTGAAAAATCTCAATTTGAGCGGAGTGGAACGATCACAAAAATTCATGATGCATGCACCCACCTCTAATAATGAACCTCGAATTTACCACAATAGATACAGCTTCACTTATTCCTAATTGCAATATTCTTTAAAAATAACGAAAATTGTAATTCAGTATACAGATAAAATTGAGTTAACAAAAGTCTCATTATTCACGTTTCTTATAATTTGCAAAACAACAAGTAACTCTGAATCGATCAGGGCAAACAAGATCAAGATCGACATCAAACCAATGCATTTGCTCCGGAGAACGATTTCAAGAATCTCTCCTGAAAAACCATCCAAACTCCTGTCAAGCCCTAAGAATCTGACCGTTGAGGTCTTGCGCAAACTGTAAAACTGGTGAGAAATCAGCAGTTTATGTCCGAACCATTTCTCTTTCAAGCTTTGATCTGAACAATTCGTCTTCGGAAGTTTCCGTTGATGTCAAAGATCTCTGCATTTTGGGTGAGAGAGGAAGTAACGTGTGAATCACGGGATGGGATTTGGACCAAAGAGACAAACTTTGTAATTCAAAAGCTCTATTTTATTGGATTTTGATACATCCAGTATATGGGCCTCAGTGGATTCTTATGATGGGCTAAATTGGGTCTACGAGGCCTAGAGTTATTACTTTCAAGTTTCAGAACCCTTTAAGACGTTAGTTAGTAGGGTATATTTTTTCCTTCTCTTGAGCTCAACGTAAATTCATTTACTTCAAAGAAAAGAAAGATGTTACATCTCCAGTTTGGTTTCTAGTAGGGCTGAACACATAGGGTAACGTTGGGTAAATGTCGGATAATAAACGGGTAAGGGTATTTAGAATATCGAAATTATTATCCAAATAGATAATTTAAAGGTAAAGGTTGGGTAAGAGTCGGATAAGAAACGGGTAAGGATAATTCGGATTGTTAAAATTACTATCCAAGCGGGTAATTTTGATAATTAAAATTGCTATCCGAACGGATAATTACAAATAATTATTATATATTTTTTGCTAATTTTAGAAATTTGGGATAGTTTTTTGGGATAAATTTGAAAAATGGTGGAGAATGTTGTAATTTCCAAAATTATCATCTTTGCATATAAGATTTAACAAAATTTATATAATTTTTAATTACATAAACGGGTAATCGAATACCGAGTAATTACCCGACTTTTATCAGTTAAAATAAATTATTGTTATCAAAACGATATTACCCTTATCCAAAAGGATCGAGTTATGAGTCGGGTAAGGGTAGGATCGGATAACCCGACCCGAAATGTGCAGGCCTAATTTCTAGGATATTTAAGCGTGAACTAATCAATTTTTTTTGTTAAATGGTTTACAACTAATCAGTTATTTTTATCATTAAAAAGATAATATCTCGGTGAGTATGAGGTTAATTCGCAGTTGGAATCATTTCAGTTGCATCTGTACTCCAAGCTACCAACTTGCTTTATTTTATTGTGCAAAAATCAATTTAACAGTTACCACAGCTGGTGAAGGATGTCTACACTAACGAGAGTGATCTGTTTTCTCAGCACATTTCGAAGAGTTCACGAGAAGTAATGAGTTTTTCACTCGTTTCACAATCTTGTTCATGTCACGCTTGTTAAATATGATTTATGTAAATTAATTTGTTCCCCGGTTTAAATTGTTTATAAAGCTGTTGACCCAGAAGAAAAAAAAACAAAAAACTACCACCACCGGGTTTGGAGAGTTTTGGTGATAAAAGAACAGAGACCATGGATTCGAGTATTTATGTGTATATTGAATTATGTTTTGTGCAATACATATATATAAAACGAGGATTCTACCTAGTTTGCATATTTTGAGTAAAGACGAGATATATATTCAATAATTATAAATTTATACGAAGTGATGAAGATCTTGAATTATTGGGATGATCCCAATAACCTCTCTCAAACTGGAGCAAGAAAATACGTAATGGAGATACACAACTTGCGAAGATGGCAAAAATTTGTAATTGTAGCCATTAGGTTGCTCAATTTAGGGTGTAGAGATCCACAATATGGCTGCACTGAGTATGTGAAATAAGTGGGTTGCTACATATGTTTGAAAACATTTTATTATCACGCAATTACTTGAGTTGCATAGATTTTTTAATTTTTGGGGTAACTAGGGTGGATCTGGGTTGAAACCTAGATTAACCTCAGCCGGTCATTTTTGCAATTTAAAACGTTTATAGCTACCAAGAGGGAATCCAACAATTTAAACCTTGGGTTTTATTGTTTTCAAATTTCTATGGGATTATACATGTTACAATGTAAAATGTAAGTTTCTACGGAATACACTAGCAGTAGTACATATTTGTTGAGAATTTGAGTTATGTCTACTTGGTTGGATAAGTTACAGCTAAAACGTGTGCTGCTCTCAAGGTTATCCATTGTCGTCGATGAACGTGTGGAAAGGTTCCACCTTTTTAGGGTGATTCAGCTTGTTACAATAGATCAAACATTCCTACAATTTGTTGTTGTGGTTAATTTGGGGTTTGGGTAGATATGTTCAAAGAGACGAGTCTATGTTGCTTGAACCTTTCATGTGGTAACTTAAATGTTAACGTTTTTTTATTGGAGGAAAGGCTGATCCCTCGAATATTTTGATTGATGTGTAGACCCTTGATCTATCCAGTTTGAAGTGAGGTCAAGATGAATATAAGTTTAGGTTAGAAACTTTCTAACATTTCTATTTTACTTATTTCATTTTTTTTGTAAAGATTTCTATCAGTTTGTTCGCGTTGGATTATACATATTGGATGAAGTCTCGTTTGTGAGACTCATCGAAGCCGAAGGAGAGAACGTAATTTTTTATTAGGCCGAAGGAGAGAACGTAATTTTTTTGGGTGTTTAATTTCTTAGTTACGTTATTTGTTTCTTAATATTTCATAAAGAGAGTTTCGAGGGTTTTATTTAGGTTCTTGATTCTTAGCTCTAACAAAATGTTTTTGTAATAAAAAAAGAAAAAGAAATATGTTTGCATTTGATATTCTTTAATGGGATCCCTTCTTTAATTCTCTCAAAAACATTTTAGAACCTACTAAGTATAAAACACGCCATAACCGAAGAGCAAAGCCGTTGAAAATCCGTCGGAAACAGCCATTTTCGACAGAAAATTCACGCGTGAAAGCCATCGGATCCGTGTGATAGGAAAAAAAAATCTGCTGGTTCCCGTCAAAAATTCCGACGGATAACCGAGGCAAGATTTCTGTCGGAAAGTCCGACGGATTACTGACGGCCTCGAAAAAAAAATATATTAATAAAATAATTATTTAAAACTGTATTTTAAAAATCAATATTAAAAATAAAATTTAAATATAATAATAAATTTAAATTTAAATATAATAACAAATTTAAAATTAAAATTTAAATTAAAATTTAAATATAATAATAAATTTAAAATTAAAATTAAATTTATTATAATAATAAAATTAAAATTTTAATTTGTCTGAAACATAAATGAAATTTAATTTTAAAAATAAAATATAATAGTCAAACGACTAAAATTTATAATGAAACGACTAAAAGAAATATAATAATCAAACGACTAAAATTTTACTCCCGGGTGGATCGCCTTGAGAAACGCATTCATCCGCGCGAAAATTTGACGGGTTTCTTTATTTTCCTTATCCTTCTTCTCTCGCTCCGCCCCTCCTCGTTGACTCGCTCGTTCAACTTCTCGATTTCATCCACAAGATGCGCCGAACCATAAGACGAAGAAGAAAATGTCGATTGGTCTCGATCCAAAAGTCGACCAACCCCGAACTTACGCCCGTTTTTTGTTGGAACATGCTATAAAAAAGAGAGAGTTTTTTAGTTTTGCAAAACTTAGAAATTTAGAAGAAAAAACTAAATAAATTGAATTTCGATCCGGAAGTCGACTAAATATAAAATAAAAATTACTAACGTTTGTAAAACTAAACTTTAAAAGCTATTATAAAAAAACCTTTTATATACACTTTTAATATAAAATGTTTTTATTAAAAAACAAAAAAATAAAAGGTTTTAAAAAAAAACTTTTTAATAAAATTTGTATTTTCAATAAACATTTATATAAAACGATTTTATTAACAAAATATTATATAAAACATAATCATAAATATAGCCTAAAATAAATAAATAAATGGCTTTAAAATTATTGTTCATATAAAATCGTTTTATATAAAAGGCTTTGAAACTATATTTTTAAAACATATGTTTAAAATATCTTTGTATTTAAAATAAATACTAAAATTTTATTTTTGTATTTAAAAATTAATGTTTTGTACAAACCGTTTAAAAAATAAAATTATAACAATTTTATGTAGCAAACGATTTAATAAAACATTTTCAACTGATAAACCATTTTAAAAAAAGTTTTATATACATAAACAACAAATTTATATCCAAAAACTAATTACAAAACTTAAAATCTACAAATGAACATCCTAAAAATATAAAAATCATACAAAACTCATTCACAAGTTAATCCAAGGGATTCTAGCATCTTAAAACCGAAAATTTCATTAACAAATGCATAAAACTATATAACTATAAAACTAACCACCTAATTCCATAAATAATCTCTAAAACTAACAAAATCTATAAATAAAAGATGTGAGAATCATTAGGAAAGAGAAATGAAGACTTACATGGTGAAATGAATGGATTGGAGATGAAAGAACGAGAGAAGCGCCGCCGGAATCGGAGAGAAGGAAGAAGAAATCGCAGAGAGAATTGGAGAGGAAGAAGAAGAAGATCAGTTTGGACAATGAGGAGATAAGAAATATGTGGTTATATTTTTTTATCGAAAACCGATGGTCGAATCCATCGGTTTTTTAAAAAAATTTACCTGAAATTTTAGGCAAAATTTTTTGCCGCCTGTTAAAAAATTTGGCGGCAAAAGGAAAAATCCAATTCCGTCTGAAATCCGTCAGCTTTTGTACAGAGAAACCAACGGATTTCCAACGGAATATTCTAATTTTAGGGTTTCGGGTTTTGTTAATTGGCTAAAAATGTGTTTCAGATCCTGACAACTATATCCAGCATGTTATACTTTGAATTAATACACAAATCTACAAAATCATACAACTTCCGCAAATTAAACATATATGAAACTTATAGGAAACTATCCGATGAAACGTTTACGGTACAAACTATTTTGTAAAACATGAAAAAATGCAATAATGACTTTTAAAACATTTTTTCATATCATTTTATCTTTGTTCACACCTTTTGTATTGATCGATCTATAACGTAAATCATCAAATTTATTAATCCTAAACCCCAAAAATCCGACGGATTACCGACATAAAGTAATTTTTTTGTAAACCCTAAAATCGTCGGAAATTCCATCGGATTACCGACATAAAGTAATTTTTTTTGTAAACCTTAAAACCGTCAGAAAATGTACCGACAATTTCCGATGGTTCTATTTGATTAGTTATTATCGGTCTGCCATTGGATATTCGTTGGTTTAACCGACGATTTTATTCCGGTCGGTAATCCATCGGAAAAACCAAAGGTTTTCCGATGATTTTTGGTTTGTCGAAAACATGTCGGAAAATCATCGGAAAATTTTCGACGGCACTTATCCGTCGGATTCCGTTATGCTTTCTTGTAGTGATATCTTCTTACTGAAGCCTGTTGATGCTCTCTTTTGTATTTTTTTTAATCGCTTGTTCGATCAACATCCGTTCAGTTCAATTTTCTGTTGAATTGTTACTAAGTGAATTTTTTTTTAATTGAGCCAGCGATGGTTGAGGAGTGTTAGGCTGAAATTTATGAAGAAATAACTACTTGTCCCTAGTATTCTTTGTGAGCATATCTTATAATAAATCCATGTTGGATCGAGCTCCTGGCTTCAATTGATGACTATGAGTGAAAAGCTAAAACAAAAAAATGTTTATTATGGTTCCTCTTCAATCGGAAGGTGCTTGAAGTTTACAAGTGGTTAAAGCGCTTGAGAGTAAAGTTTCTTTATACAATGATTTCTTGCGTTATCTCCTTCATTGTGGCTCAAAAGTTCTCTCAATTTTCAATGGAAAGTAGCTCTAACTGTGATTCAGTAGTTGAAGGCCTCATCTTGGAGTTGAAAGACCAGTGATCGAATTTTTCGGAATGCGATTTCAAATATGATTAACCACTTATAAATATTTTAAATGACAAAAATATCCGGCGCTCTATAAATTTTAAAGATTAGTCTGAGTTTTGACATTGGATATTCAATTATATGTATATAAAAAAACTAATTTCTGGTTTTTATCAATTTGTGAGCCAATTTAAAGCAAGGATATATTTTTGTTCTTAGAATTTTATTAAGATAGATTAAGCAAAGATAGAAAATAGATAATAGTTTATTGGAGCTTTATTTAGTTGCAAGAAAATGTAAAAGAGTAAAATTTATTCCAGAACACCAAGTTCAAAGATTTTAAATTGGTATTATAAAAGAGTAAAAAGATAGTTGCACTAAGTGGCAATTTCCAAAGTTACATCTTTTATTCTCATTACACATATATAAATTTCTACTTGCTAAGAATCCTAACGAGATAAGTTTTTGGGTTAATGTGTCATATTTGATTTAATATAACTGATATTTTGTACACCTTAATAAATGGCATTTAAATTTATCGAACGGAATCTACTCTATAATTGAAGACAACTCATTGGTATAGTATTTTTTAGAAAGATAAGAGTTTCAAGTTTAGACTACCATGATTCTGATACGAAATTTTACAGACACATAACTCATGTCTTTTGTGAATGTATGCAATTAGCTTCATCCACCAAATTAACTAGTTTAACTTTTGCAAAACATTGTATTGCTTACTAGAAGTCATATACCCTTTGTATTTTTCTTTTTATAATTCGATAATATTACAAATTGAATGGAACAAGGTGCTAGAACACTATAATCTATGTAGCTTTCACAGTTAAAAGAAGTTTCCAAATCAGTCACTACAAATAATGAAATTTAAAAGATTGTCAACTATTTTAGGCTCCATATCCTTCGCTATATCTGGAAACTCAGAATATGATCCGAAATTGCTTTTAAAAGTCTGGTGAGAGATAAATATTAACGTCTCTTGTCTTGGTATTGAATCTTGCAGGTCCCATGGTGAATGTAACGTTAAGGACTCGGATGAGTACAGTTTCCACGTGTGAGATGAAGATCCATGATAACTAACTTTCTCTGATCTCAATTTTGGTAACCCGATTCGTTTACTTAACCGGTAATCTAATGAATATATTGGGAGATTAACCGGTAATCTAATGAATATATTGGAAAATTCTGGAGATCGACCATATCAAGATTATGGAAATTATAAAAATCAAGAAAGATCTGGAAAGATCTAAAAAAATATCCGAGAATAGGAAATTACATTTATATTTAATATATTATTTCAAAATTAGTTTAGGAAATTAAGTTTATTCAATCACTATATAAGTCTATACATCTTTGTACTTTATTTCTTACTACATTAGGATCCGCGTGATACGCGTATTTTAATAAAATATTTTTTTTTTGTCAAAATAATAATAATTTTATTTATATATGATAAAAAGTAAAGTAAAATACATATTGTCGGTAACCGATTAAACTTAATAAAGATAAAACACATCTATATACACTTACACCAAAATGTTTGAGCACATAAACACATATATAAAGAATAACATACAAATATATTACCGTATAAAATATTTTTAAAAAACTATTAAAAATAATAATAAAGATCATCATATGATTATATATTTATTATATAAAGATGGATGTGTTTTATATAAAGTTTCGCATGTTCATAACTTTTATTTTTTATTTTATGGAATCAACTATCATATTAAATTCAATTTTTCTATTTTACTGAAATTTACCATTTATGTTATTCTTTAAAATAAAATTTTCTTTAGTTCTATAACACAAAGTAAAAAATATTATATTATATTGAAATAATTGGTCATGTATCATTCGTGATTAATTATCGAATCTAAATTCAATTTTCTCTTTTAATCAAGTTTACTATTTATTTAATTATTTTAAATATATTTTTTTCAAAATTTTCGATCTGTTATATAGATATTAATGATCACATATATTTTGCAATTAATCATTAAATTTTAATTAAAAATTTATGTAATCGTCAAGTTTAGATTTTAATTTTTAAGAATTTTTTTATTTTTTATTTTATTTTTTTATTTTATGAATTTATGAATTTATTTTTTAAATAACACATAGAAAAAAAACTTCTTAATACTTAATTGAAAATAATATGTCTTTTGTGCAACATGAAACAATAAGTCTTATTTTATTTTATTTTTGATAGTTTTTTATTTACTATTTTATTTTAATTTTTCAATAATATTTCATATTTTCTTTTTTAATCTTATTATATCCATTTAGGAACACAATAATTTGATTTAATAAATAACTAATTTACAAAAAAAAATTTATATTTTTACATTATTTAGATTTGACACATGTCACAATCTAAATTAAAATAAACATGTGTCGCGATCTGGTGAGTTATAATTTTATTTATATATCGCATTCACGTTGAGCGCATCTTCCTTTATATAATAAGATGAGAATTTAATAATAATTATTCCTAAACACTTTTGTGTTCTTACTCTCATCAATTTATCATGGTATCAGAGTCATTCGATTGTTGGGCCATCCAGTGGATGTTGTTTCCACAATTGTCCACGCTTCATTTGTTCATGCCTTAATGTGTGGGGATGTTAATGAAAGAAAGTCTCACATCGGTAGTTGGAAAAATAATACAGTAATATATAAAAAGTAAGGGTCAATCCATTCATTGCCAATTAGTTTTGAATTGAAAATCCATGATAAATCCAAATTTAATATAATATAAGAGCCTTGATCCTGTTCCTATGGGTCGTGGTTCTATTATTTTCCGCAATTCGAAAAAAAAAAAAATTTTGATTAGAGTTTATTCTATTTGTTTAATTATCTTCAAAAGAAAGTTTGTTTTAAATTTTTTTAGAATTTTTGTTTTGATCGATTGAAAAAAAAAGAAAAATTATGTTCGTCTCTTTCAAAAGCATTGGTGATAAAAGTCAAACGAAGATGAAAGATGTTAGCGGTGACATTGTCGTAAACGTGAATCACTAAAATGTGATGATGTTGAAGACATTGAAGATAAAGCCACATGATATGTGATTGGTTTTTCACCCAAAAAAAAAAAGGTTTTGTAAGGGTTTTGATCGGTCTTTTATAATGAGATTTGATGGCCACAATGTGGTTATGGATTTTTGAACATGAATCTATATATAGATTCGTTCAAATTTAATTGTTTTCTCTCGCTCGTGAGTATGGCATTTTATTTTGATTTCTCGCTCTTGCGAATTATTTCTTTACTTCGCAATCGCGAACTACTTATTAATCTTGCAATCGCGAGTTTTGTTCCTTTGCTATTTAAAAAACTCTACGACCGGGTATAAACGTCGATGATGTCTCTACGACTGGGTATAAATGTCGATGATGACCCGATGGTCGAGTGTTGCAGCCGATTTGACTCTACGACCGAAAATAAACATCGATTTGATGACCTGACGGCATGTTATATTGCCAATATTTTGAAAACTTATCCAATCTCACACGTGTTATCATGTATGAGCTTGTCAGTGGTATTGGGAGATTCAGAAGATCGACCATATCAAGATTATGAAAATTATGAAAAATCAAGAAAGATCCGAAAAAATTTAGAAGAATATAAGATAATAAAAAATGACCTTTATATTTAATATACTATTTCTATATTAATTTAGAAAATTAAATTTATTCAATCAAATCTGTGCATCTTGTATTTTATTTTATATGAGAGTTTAATAATAATTATTTTTAAATTTTTATTCTCATCAATTTATCAGAATATCTGTTGACGTATCGTCCTATTCGCATATCACATCTTACACAGTTACGTGTCAATTATTTGTAACTTGTTAGTTAGTAGAAACTTGTTAATCAGTGTTTAGCATGCGTGGAGCCCATTGAGAGAGACATTTCGAGAGTGGGTCCCCACAGTGGCATTTGGCGACACTTGGATAATAGAAATAAAAAGTGTCGGTGGTCACACTGTTTTCATTTTTGTTTTTCAATTTCAATTATTCTAATTAAATTTTTTACTTGAATTCTGAATCTACGGATTCAATGTGATCTTGGTAAAAGCAACCGATCCTTCTGCCAGATGAAAACATAAATTTTCTAGGTCCTCTCGTTTTATAGTGCAGTTACTATTGTTTAATCTCTTTTTATATTTTCAAAATTAGTTAATTTTAAATCATTCTAATCAGAATTAGTCCTATAGGTACTGAAAAAGGAGAAATATAATTAGAAAAAGGAGAAATATAATAGTTTGACTAATTAGCTTTTGGCACGCACTGGTTAATCATCAAAGCAATAGTAAATGTTATCATTTTATTTATAAAGTTTCAATACTATAAGAGTATTGCCGAGTTGAAGCTTTTTTAGGTTAGGAGTGTGAACCTTTGTCCTTGCATATGAATAAAATTATACTCATAAATCATACTATAGAGTTCTATTTCCATTTCAAGATGAATATTTTTTTTCATAAGCATCATTTTTTGTTAATAGCATGCATCATATACAGATTTAAATATAAATGGTGACTAAGCTATATGTCATTATAAGTATTGGTTAAATGTCTTATTACAAATTTAATGTAAGTTTTTCTTTAATACTATTTCAAATGTACTATTCCCTTTTTTATTATATTAAATGTTTTAAAAAAACAATTGTTTTCGATGCAAAATTTGCATAACATTTTCTAATTTATCCTCGTTAATTAGAATTATAATAATGAAACATCTAACATTGTGAAATAAGGTATATTAGGTGTTGTAATTTTTTTTTGTTTAATATGTGTAAAAAATGTAAAATATCCAACATTGTAAATCAATGGAGCATGAACTACAGTAACATTATTTAAATTTAACCCACGAAAACTAATATAACGGCGGGAACACTCAAGAGTGAAAAGTGGTGAATGTGTTTTAATAGCTCATCTCGAGGATCCAGATGCAATCAATATTTTGAGAAGACTTTACAATGCATAACTCTCCACTGACAATTATTACATTAAACCAAATAGTTGAATACATCAATAATTTCAGAAGAAAAAGTAATTGAATATGTACAAATGGAATTATATTCTAGATTCAATAATCAGACTAAGCTTGAAAAACAAAAAATCCACCTTGAGTTCATCGAAATGAGGGGTTTATCCGCTGTATTTGACAATAACAAACGTTTCAGATAATTACAAATCGACCCCTGAACATTTTTACTTTAGCTATCACATCCCATATATTAGATTTGGTACAGCCGCCCCTTTGTATTAACAAAAGAAGCAAAAAATCGAAAGATTCTTTGGTCACAGGCTCCCAGGGTCCACACATGCACTCAATGAGGCCAAAATCCAAAACTTAGTGATTGGTTTAGCTAACCAAAACACCCTTCTAAATGAGGTAAATTATCCAAAATGCCATCCACTTTAAAATCCCCGACAAACTTTTTTATTTCCTCACATCACTGTATAGTCAACTAGCATGAACTATCTACGATCACTCACACGTTCGTCGTAATAGTAACAAGTGTGGTTTTAGATTTTTTACCCAAAAGTACATTTTCATTAGAATGTGTAATATACATTGAAATTTTATATGTAGTTTAATTGTTTGTATTAGTGTAACCGATGTGTTATTACCGAATTCGATCCATATTAATGCATAATGTCGATAAAAAAATTATAAGTAATTTTAAGTAGAACTCGAAAATATATACTTTTATTAAATCTTAGAAAATAAAATTCAAAGTTAGCATTATAAACATAAATTTCTATTTTTTGGAAAAAATATAAGTTTAAATTCAACAGTCACTTTAATTACGAATGCAATTCTTTTTCTTTCCTTTTTTTTTGTAAAGCGTATGCAATTTTTCTTTTTCCTTTTTCTTTATAATAAGTGTACGCAATTCATTAAACATGGATTCTTAATCA
Source organism: Pseudoturritis turrita (assembly GCA_900406555.1). Taxonomy (NCBI): domain Eukaryota; kingdom Viridiplantae; phylum Streptophyta; class Magnoliopsida; order Brassicales; family Brassicaceae; genus Pseudoturritis; species Pseudoturritis turrita. The sequence goes on from OVBL01000345.1 coordinate 683,057, forward strand.
CGACTGATAAGACAGACAATTATTGTAGTTTTATAATAATCTTTTTTTGTTTCAAAAAGTTAAAAACGAATAATTCAGAAAGTAGAGCTTAAAGATGTCTACTACTATATGATCTATCTAATAAATGTATTCGTAGTAGAAACGTATAAACTTTACCTACTTGCCTTAATTTACTATAATCTCCAAATTTAACTCTCTTTTTTTTTGAAAAATAAAGAAGAAAAGAAAACTCTATTTTCCTTTATTTAAAGAGGCTACATTGCTTGCTCCCTGACTCAACTCAAAGAGTGGTAGTGAGAGAAGAAGAAGAAAGAGAAACAATGGGAGGAGGAAAAGGTGTGATGGTGGTGGCGATACTCTGCCTTTGGGCACTCTCTGCAACAACAGAAGCAGTTGTAACAGAGGAAGAGCCAGGTTTGATGATGAACTTCTACAAGGACACGTGTCCTCAGGCCGAAGACATCATCCGTGAACAAGTCAAACTCCTCTACAAACGCCACAAGAACACTGCTTTCTCTTGGCTCCGTAACATCTTCCACGACTGTGCCGTCGAGGTCCCATTTCTCTCTCACTCTCTCTCCAAATTATTGTGCTTTTACCTCTTTGTCGATCATCTTTCGTGTTTTACGTGGTGGGTTTTGTCTGAAGTTCGATTTCTTGGATGGTTTTAGTGAAAAAAGTACCGATCCTTGTGTAAAACATAGCTAAAGGTTTGATCTTTTACCTGAAGACAGATCTAAATATTTACTCTGTTTTGTTCTTCCTCTACGATCTCTTGCATGTTTTGGGTAGTGGGTTTCTTATGAACTTGGGTTTCATGGTTGATCTCTGTTTTCTGAAAACAGAGCTAAAGATTTACTCTGTTTTGTTTTTGGGGTGAAAGTACAGTCATGCGATGCGTCGCTTTTGCTGGATTCGACAAGAAGAGAGCTAGGAGAGAAAGAACACGACAGGAGCTTCGGTCTAAGAAACTTTAGATACATTGAAGAGATCAAGGAAGCTCTCGAGAGGGAGTGTCCTGGTGTTGTCTCATGTTCCGACATTCTCGTCTTATCCGCAAGGGAAGGCATAGAAGCAGTAAGTACTTTAAAAAGTCATGTTGTTTTTTTCTTTTTAGGGAAATGTTTTTTAAAGTAGGTATGTGTGTGGTTTTGTGTAGGTGGGGGGACCGCATATTCCGTTGAAGACAGGGAGGAGAGATGGACTGAAAAGCAGGACCGATATGCTTGAGTCTTATCTTCCCGACCACAACGAGAGCATCTCCGTCGTTCTTGAAAAGTTTAAATCCATCGGAGTCGACACTCCCGGCCTCGTCGCCCTCCTCGGTATGCCCTTAGCTTATTTCCCACTAGTCTCCGGTAAAAACGGATCGCTCGAAAGTCGAAACTATTAACCATCCAAGAAATACTCTTGCTAATGCCCTAGTTCAAATATCCAAATTCAAGGGTATTTTTGTCAATTTACAGAAACACTAATCACTTGAGCTAGTCTTGTCGGATCCCATCGGCGTGTGCGATCTGAATTGGAAAGTTGAAACTAATCCTTATCCGATCTTTTAGTAGTCCCCGGCAAAAACGGATCGGTGAAAAGTCAAAACTCTTAACTATCATAAAAAGACTAGATTACCTTAGCTTATGTCCCGGTTCACTGCCCGTAGAACAAGGTTATTTTGGTCAATTCACTCATGCATGATTAAGAATACTAATCGAACCAATATTGAGCTTATCTTATTGGAACGGAGTTATGCGATCCCAAGGCGTTTAGTAAGTTGGATACTGAAAGATTTGACTTTTTGTTATGTCACGTGTACAGGATCACACAGCGTGGGAAGAACTCACTGTGTAAAGCTGGTCCACCGTTTGTACCCTGAGGTGGACCCGTCTTTGAACCCTGACCACGTCCCTCACATGCTACACAAGTGTCCTGATTCAATCCCTGACCCGAAAGCGGTCCAGTACGTTCGTAACGACCGTGGGACACCCATGGTGCTAGACAACAACTACTACCGTAACATCCTAGACAACAAGGGTTTGCTCCTTGTGGACCACCAGCTCGCACACGACAAACGAACCAGACCAATTGTTAAAAAGATGGCTAAGGACCAAGCCTACTTCTTCAAGGAGTTCACTAGAGCCATCCAGATCTTGTCCGAGAACAACCCTTTGACTGGTTCCAAAGGTGAGATCAGGAAGCAATGTAACCTCGCCAACAAGATTCATTGAAGTTGCAAAGAGTGAGAAAAGAGAGCCTCTTTTGTGTTTGGGGTTCTCTATGCACTTACTTGGCATCGAGCCAAGATAAATAAAGAAATCTTTTAAAAAGTTAAAATCAAATGAAGGGTGATGATGATGATGAATGCATCATGGTGGTGACCACACTCTTCTTTTGTGTGTGTTGTTATTGTAGCGTTAATGCTTTAATTATGATGGCAGTGGTCTTTGAGTTAATTAATCTAAATGTTGCTTCTTTGTTGATTTTGGGTTTGTGGTGGGTTGATGGAATGAATGTATGATATGATGGATAGTGTTTGGGTATTATGTATGACTATGTAATGATAAGTGAATGGTGGAATTCTACTTTAATCTTTGATTTAATTTCATGGATTAATATAAACCAATATGGTGAGGCAACTAATTAGATATAATTGGTGTACTTTGGTGTATTAAGGAGATTTTGTGCCCAAAGGTTTGAATCTGACTTAGAAGGAACCATTTAAAATGCTATGGTTCCCTGATCCAAGAAGATGTAGAATCTAAGGTCCGAAATCTCTAATTGTTCAACATGCATGATATATACACAGTACTTATGATGATATTGATCTATTTTATTGATTCACTAAAGCTTTCTTTTGTAGAAAATGACATATTAATATGATATGACCCATGAAAAAGATTCCAAAAGAAAATATTCAAAGAAACGAGGCCTATGCCAAGAATAAAGCCAAAAGTCACGAGCAAATAAATTAAACAATAGATGGCGTTAGAGTAGTAAATATTGAAACCACATGTCCTGCATTGAATCATTTAGGACAAAGACGTTCTAAAATAATTAAAAAAAAAGATGTTCTAAAATATAGACAAAAAATAACATCCAACGGATGTGATTAACACTTTTATAAGCTATACTTTTATTTTAAAATACTATATAGAAAACGTTAGGTAGACTGAAAAATTTAATACGTAGACATGAGAGAGACAATAATGGTGGTGGCGTGAAGCAACAAGAGGAGTATGGTTATAGATATTTACATTTTTAATTATAAAAAATTATGCATAAACATAAACAAAGACACTTGGTACGATACTCTATAGAGAAACTTATTGTGTACAGTGTCAGTGAGTTTCATTTATTTTCTAGTGAAATAATTGAGATCCAAAATGATACGTGGCTTCTACTTGTTTTAGAATATCTCCAAAGGTGAGATATTTTTGAAAGAGTATCTCATCAATAAAATATTAATAATTTTAAAATAATTTAATTATATAATTAATTTTTAAGTTATAATTTTTTGAACCAATCATATTAAAACAAATATCATATGAAATTTTTGTTGTTGTTCTCTCTTCACTTTTTTTTTTATTTTTTAATGTGAGAACGTTATTAAGAAATTTATTAAGGAAGTTCTTAGCTTCTGTATTATATCTTTCCATCTCTCGATTTCAAATCCATTTTTTTTTTTGGCTAAAAATCTATTTTAGGGAGAAATTTGAAAAATAACATTTTTGAAATATCATTTTGTAAAAATATCACCATGGGTTGTTCATTTTCACAAATACCACAAATTAAGAATTTTTTAAACCTTAAACCTTAAAATTCTAAATTTTAAAAAATGTTTTGATCTTACCAAATTCTAAACCCTAAAAACTAAAATTTAATAGTTAATCCAAATATAAATGATATTTTGAATAAATAATATAATATTAGTGATATTTTTTGAAATTTTTTTTTAGAAAAATGATATTTTTGAAAAAATTAATATTTGCAATTTTTTAAAATTTCTCTTTTTTTTGTTTTTCAGCACAATAAGTCAGACGATTACGAATTCAATTGGACCCACAATTTTTTCAAATCGTTCTCGTCGGTTTCTCTTCTTTCTAAAGACCTTACACTCTTTTCATATGTTGTTAACAATTTTTTTTTTTTTTTTGGGGACAATTATATTTTTAAATTCACAGAAACTGATGTGTCTTCTTATGACGATGCAACAAAAAAATATTTGGGCTTCTACTACCGTTGGTTCATTATTAGTTCTTATTGGGTTTGTAGGGCTTATTCTAGAGTAAGGCTTGTGTTGTAATACGTGGACTCTCTTGCTACTTTTAATTCCAATGCAAAAAATTTAATTAAAATAACACGTTTTTAATTTTTTTATTCAAAAAATACAATATCAATTTAAAAATTTCAATAATAATATACATTATTATGTGAAAATATTTGTTTACTTTAAATAAATTACAAACAAAATTATAACATTATGTTTGAGTTTTTTTTTCCTTATTTAGGGTTTAGATTTTTTTTTTTTATGCATTAAAAAATAATTTTAAGTCATTTTAATATTAAATTTGTGCAATTATTAAAACTAGATTTATACCCATCTCCTTGCGCAGGATTTTAATTTGAAATTACTAACAATACAATATAATCATTTGAATTTTGAAAGATAAATCTATATAAACATTTAAAGAAATAAAAATTTATTTTATTTGAAATTATCTTTTCTTTGAAAAGCAACGAATTGCTAAGTGCAAAATTATAACAACAGTCAGTTGAGAATTTCGCGGAAATAGGAAACGACCACGTCGACTATCCTACGATCCATTATTACAGAGAGAGTTCCTTCAATATTCAATTTCCATTAAAAAATTTGTCAAGAGACTTTGTTGGCCATTGACTCAACCGTACATATCAGTAAATGCTGATCTGAACATAGCGCCACCCCATATTTAATGCGAGTGTACCAAATATGAACATCGTTTAATGCAAAAGTACATATATAATACCAGTGCCACTACTATGGGTTCGGTGAGGATGATCCATCGAAGCAAGCGCAACGTGTCATCAAGAATTTTTTTACCAAGTCATGAATGTCTCTATCCCATCTTACCACGCATACATGGCCAAACGGTCTAGCTTGGCTTGGAACTTGATGATCCGCTCCATTAATCTATGTAATGTATTTTTATGAAAATTCATTCATTTCAGATAATAAATGAGATATGAAATATTTTACTTTAGTATTGTGCATTTATCTTTTCGAGTTTAAGTCAAATTCTTTTCGAACAGTTTTTTACTGCCATTCTTTCGTCATTTTCGAAGATACACTCGTTCGCCTCCCGTCATCTAGTGTTTTTCCACCTTCTCATGCTCACACATAACATATTTTACTATGGATTGATTCTCATTTCTCAACCATATCAAAACTATTACTCCTTTTCGTCTTTCCTATAATTTGTTTAATCACTTGCATGATCTTATTTCTAACTTGAGCGTCATAGAATCACAGACGAAATATCCAGTTATCGTCGTGATGTTTATCTTACCTTATTGTTGTGCATATAATATTTGTTTTCTAGAGATACTATCTCATCTTTGGACCCACTTCTATCCATTAGACATCGGATTTCACCGTCAAACATTGCACTATAACTTGATCGACTCAAGAAACTGAATTTTTTCCTCTCATATATAATTTTATCATCTATTTTATATATTTATAGTATATTATGATTTTATATATAAATCTACAACTGATCTTTAATTTTGTTTTTTTTTAAATGTGTAATGTAACTCTTAAAAAAAAATCTAAAGTTTTAAATATATGTTTCTTTCATAACAAAAGTTTATTCTTATTTTGAATTAAAATGGTTCAGAAGTCCAAACATATTTACTATTACATTTAACCATTTAAATTTCTCCTTTTCTAATCCAAAGAAAATTATATTTTTAATAATTCTCTTAAAACTACCATGTTTCCATTTCAGTTTTTATTATAAAATTTTCATTAATCTTAAGTATTTATAGATAAAATTCTATATATTACATTTGATACTTTTAATTTCAAATATTATTATATACAATATTTTTTTTTGAAATATTTATATTTTAGAGCTATTGCTTACGTGTAAACATATCACTATTTTGTAAATAATACATGTTATTTAAAGCTCAAATACATTCCCAAATTTTTAATACATTTTTTCTCTTGGAAGATGAATGTTTTTTTATTCCGAGTAAAATTTTTAAAATTTTTTCATTTAGTTTTATAAATAAACTTGTATTTTCTTTATCCTAAATAGTCTGTAACTAATGCAAAATATTGTCGTTCTATTTATACATTTTCATCTTGATACATTTTGTTTTTCTATTTCTAGTCATCTAAGAATATTTACACATTAACTATATGTAAGGACACAGTTATCTAATTTTATATTCATCCAATTTTATTTACATTATTTCTCTTATATTTTCTTTTGTTATTTATCATTTCGGTTTTTTTTTTTACATTTTAGGGTTATTTGTGAATTATTGTTTTCTTTTAATAATAGATAATAATATAATAAGTTGGAACAATTTATATAATTATATATATATATATATATAATTTTTTATTCAAAATTTCTATTTTAATTCTTCTAACCTCTATTCACATTTTTTTTGTTTTTATATTTTTAATTTTTGTTTTTGTTAAATTTAAACTTTATTATATGGTAATTAACAGAAGAAAATAAATAGAAAATATTAAAATTAATTGAATCATTAAATTTTAGTTTTAATGTAATTACTTTTTGGTGATTTGGAGATATTAAAAAGACGATTGGACACCCTAGATGGAGAGAACTCCATAATTATATCTATGATTTAAAAATTAGTGGTGGTATTTTTAGAAATAAAACTTAAAAATATGGTATTTTTGAGAATCACCCAAAAAAACAAATAAATCTTTGTTGAAAAGTTTGAAATATTAACTAGTTTTCGGAAATTTCACAATTTTACTAAAAATAAAAGTTTTTGAAAATCGTTATTTACAACATATATAGTTTATAAACACCTTTTTAGAAATAACTGAAAATTATTTCTATCAACATGACAAGTCTTTCATTAGTTTTTATAAAACGTCAGCGACAATCATTTACATTTTGAGTACATCTTTATCTCATATTTCAATACTATATGAATTGTTGGACAAAATAAATTCATTAATTTGATCCATTAAAAAAGTCATTGAAAGCGAAGCCTAGTCATCATTAACTCCGAATACTACATGATATAGAAGATTCAATCGACGATAGATCTGAATTCTACAGGATGTAGGAGATTCAACTGATGATAGGTCTGAATCCTAAACAAATAGAGATTCGGAACTAACGCGTCATCCTAATCCTAAACAAACCGACTGCAAAACCGCACGCGGGACCATAAAATAGTGCTGATTAGGGTTAGTGCTTTTAGGACCGCGGTCCTTCGCATGCCAGTTCACCAAAACCTGCAGTATATCTTAGCCCACTACTGAACAAGTTGGAGTAGATTACCCCGTTTTAACATCCATACTTGCGGTTTTTTCAATCTGACAGCAAATCGTGGTATCAAAACTTTTATAAAAAAATATAATTTTCTTATATCATATTAGTTTTATTCTGGTTTTTTGATTGGGACCAAAAAATTTGGTATCAAAAAATCCTTATCAATCATTATTCTTCTCTTTCTCTTATCTCTGTGGTTTACAAAAAATACACATCAACTCATTAACACTCTCGTATCAAAACTATGACATCGTCAACTCCTCTTTGTAGTCAAGAGCGAAAGTATATGCATGGAATCGAAGCGAGCATCCCAACCACAGCAGGATTCTCACGGCCAAAATCAGATACACGAGACATTGGTCAAGTGGTTTGGCTGTGTGGGTTGCTACTTGCTATAGGAAGAAGCTACTCGGAAATACACAACTCAACTTCGTTTTTTTCGGAGTTGAACCTTGAAGACAATGTTCGTTTTAGTGTTCTCAATTAAAGACCAAATATTTGTTTATTTATTTATTTGATTTTTAAGTATTTATTTCCGTAAATAAAAGATAATGGTCGACTATTAAACGGATAAAACTAAAAAAAAAAAATCGAACATAATTAAAACCAAAAATCAGATTATCCAATGCAAGTTGCAAACCAGAAAAAATGTTGTCTAATGGTTTCTATATAAGTTATACGGACTTTTAATGATGGAACCATTATAGATCATAAGTTGGTTATAACTTATAACCATGACAAACGGGTGTGCCAAGCTGGTAAAACCCAGTTACGGATTTAGAGGTAAGTTTTACCGGAGGCACAAAATAAATAAATTAATTTATGGGTGACAAAATAACAAAAATTATATTAATTAGTAGATATTTTCTCATTTTACTTTATAAAATAACAAAAAATCAAAATATTAGTGGTGCACATTGTCACGGACTGATTCCTCCCGAATCGGTACGCGCGGCCTTAGCACCTTTTCGCCCTCGCGGTTGCTAAGTCAGCCTTACTTAAACTCGGACCTTAGTACTTAGAGAGAGAAACTTTAGAGAAGTATTTATATTGTATTTTGCTTGATGATTACAAATGAGGATCTCACCCCCTTTTATACAAGGTCACCTCCAAAACGGACGGTGGAGATTAAACTGATCTAATGGTGGAGATTAACTCTCACCAACTCTTACCACTTACTTCACCAACCCATTTCCACCAACTCTCACCACTAACTTCACCAACCCATTTCCACCAACTCTCACCACTAACTTCACCAACCATTTCCACCAACTCTAGAATTATGGGCTGATTTCATTTGGGCCTAAAATGGGTCGTGACATCCTCCTCCACCTAAGTCGGTGACGCCCTCATCGCCGTATACGCCTAGAGGTCTTCCCGAAATTGCCACAAGTCTTGTTCCGGTTCCCACGTTGCCTCTGCCTCTGGCTGTCCCTTCCATTTAATGAGGAAATAATTTTGACGTGGAACGCCTCGTTTCCGTACTTCCTTAGACGCTAGCACCTCTTCGATCTCCTTATCATAAGACTTGGTCATGATAGGTGGTGCCCGGGTGGAAACGCCTTGGTCTTGATCCTCTGCGTCGCTATGATATGGCTTAAGCATGCTCACATGGAAGACCGGATGAATCTTAAGAGTAACCGGTAAGTCCAATCAGTAGGACACCTTTCCCACCTTCGCTACAATCTCGAACGGTCCTTCGTATCTTCGGATTAAGCCTTTGTGTAAACTCCGAAATGCTTTGAATTGTTGGGGAAGGAGCTTTACAAAGACTAAGTCATCCACCGAGTATTCGGAAGGCCGTCTCTTCGCATCCACCCACTTCTTCATTTGCTTCCGGGACTTCTCCAAACACACTCAGGCAAAGTCGGCGTGTTCCTCCCATTGCTTGGCCATTATGAACGCCCCTGGACTTCTCCCCTCTGTCGCAGGCGTAGCCAATGTGTGCGGGGTTAAAGGTTGCTGTCCCGTTGCGAGTTCGAATGGACTCCGTCCCGTCGATTCGCTTTGTTGTAAGTTGTACGAGAACTGGGCAATATCCATCAACTTTGCCCAATCCCAGTGGTTCGCACTCATGAAATGACGGAGGTAACACTCAAGCAATGCATTCACCCTTTCCGTCTGCCCATCAGTTTGCGGGTGAAAGCTCGTTGAGAACCTCATGTCCGTGCCAAGTATCTTAAACAACTCCGTCCACAATCGCCCAGTGAAGCGGGGATCCCGATCACTCACGATGTTCCGTGGTAAGCCCCAAAGCTTCACTACATTCTTAAAGAACGCCCGTGCTGCCTCCTCCGCGGTACAGTCCCGGTCGCAAGCTACAAACGTCCCATACTTAGAGAATCGATCCACAATCACCATGATGGATCCAAATCCTTCTGACTTTGGTAGCGCGCTGATAAAATCTAGCGAGACTGAGTCCCATGGTCTCTCGGGTATTGGTAATGGCTCCAATAAACCCGCAGACTGCTTGTTCTCCGTCTTAACTTGTTGGCACACAAGACAAGTCTTCACATAAAACTCTACGGTATCCCGCATCTGTGGCCAAAAATACCCCGCTTCAACTAGGGCCAACGTCCTCTTATGTCCTGGATGGCCTGCCCACCGAGTATCGTGGCATTCTCTTATGATGTCTCGGTGGAGACTCTCCCACTTTGGAACATAGAGTCGTCGACCCTTTGAATAAAGCAGGCCATTGTCGACCCAAAATCGATGTGCCTTACCCTCTTCTGCTAACTTCATCAACTCCTTAGCAACAGGGTCGCGTTCGAGCCCTTCCCAAATCCGAGCCAAAATGTTCCCCTCGACTTGGCTCATGGCTGCTAGTTCCGCCTTTCGGCTTAGCGCATCGGCTACAACATTCGCCTTTCCCGGCTTATACTCCAAGGTATAGTTAAACTCAGCTAGGAAGTCTTGCCATCGCGCTTGTTTCGGGGACAACTTCTTCTGGGTTTGGAAGTAGCTTGTCGCCACGTTATCCGTCTTGATCGTGAAGTGTGATCCCAGAAGATAGTGTCTCCATACCCGCAAGCAATGGACCACGGCTGTCATTTCTCTCTCTTGCACCGTGTACCACCTCTCGGTATCGTTGAGCTTGCGGCTCTCGAACGCGATCGGATGCCCCTCTTGCATCAAGACTCCCCCGATAGCAAAGTCGGATGCATCGGTGTGTAACTCAAATGGCAAACTGAAATTCGGTAAGACAAGGACAGGTTCTTGACTCACCGCGATTTTCAGCTTCTCAAAGGCCTCCCGGCAATGCTCGGACGAATCCCATGGCTTCCCCTTCTTGAGAAGGTCCGTTAGCGATGCTGCTTTTTTTGAATATCCCTCGATGAACCGGCAATAATAGTTTACCAATCCAAGGAAAGAGCGTAACTCTGTTACCTTAGACGGAGCCTCCCACTCCATAACCGCCTTCACCTTGGCGTCATCCATCTTGAGCTTCCCGTGCCCAATGATGTGGCCCAAGAATTGGACTTCTTCGGTGGCAAAGGTGCACTTTTCCTTCTTTACAAACAACTCGTTTTCCCAGAGAACTCGGAAAACTATCCGCAAGTGCTCCACATGTTCCTCCATCGAGTTGCTATAGACGACGATATCGTCTAAGTAAGCCACCACGAACCGATCCAAATATGGCTGAAAGATCTGGTTCATAAGGGTACAAAATGTGGCTGGGGCATTTGTGAGGCCGAATGGCATAACCAGCCATTCAAACGACCCATACCGCGTAATGCACGCTGTCTTTGGCTCATCCCCCTCTGCGATCCGGACTTGATAATATCCCTTTTGCAAGTCCATCTTTGTGTACACTTTTGCTCCTCCAAGCCGATCAAATAGATCCGCGATCAAAGGGATAGGATAGCGGTTTTTGATCGTTACCTTATTAAGTGCCCGGTAGTCCACACACATTCGCAATGACCCATCATGCTTTGGATGGCCTTAGTTTCCCCGTGGATAAGAGTTCATCGAGTTGTTTCTGTAACTCCTCAAGCTCGGATGGAGCCATTCGGTACGGCGCCATTGCTGGCGGTTTGGCTCCTAGTTCCAACTCGATCTGATGATCCACCTCCCTCATTGGGGGTAACTTTCCCGGAAACTTTGCGGGCATCACGTCCTTGTTCTCCTCAAGGACTGTTTCAATAGCCAGTGGAATTTGCTCAGCTCTCCCAAACTCGTCTTCCACCTTCATCATGGCCAGAAACGCCGGTTCACCCTTCTTCACCCCTTTAGTGAACTGCATTGCCGAGAGTTGCCTTATCCCCTCGAACTTCTCCTCTATGGTTGGAATCATGCACTGCGATCCTTTCTCGAGGATGCACACTGAACTTAGTGCGGGCAGAGGGATTGCCATGACTTGCCTCATAAAATCCATACCTAACACCACTTTGAAATCGTCCATGGGTATGACCGAGAAGTTTACTGGTCCGCTCCAACTGCCCAGTCGCATCTCAATCCCTCGCGCTACCCCATTGACGGGTTGGGCCTTTGCGTTCACCGTCTTCATCCAACCTTCCCTCTTGGTCCACTTTATCCCAAGTCTCACGGCTTCATCTTCAGCCATGAAGTTATGAGTGGCCCCCGTGTCCACCATAACTCGAGTTGACTTCCTGTTAACACGGGCCTCCACGTACATGAGCCCCTTCCTCATTGGTTTAGACGATGGACCGGCCTTAAGAGCGTTAAGGAGTTGTAATGACCCCATCTTGCCCGGCTCCACCACTTGGGTCTCACCTTCGTGATTCTCCATTATTGCGGACAACGACCCCATCTTCGGACATTCCCTCATTGGGTGTGGCCCCTTGCACACAAAGCACCCACCTTTTGGAACAAACGTCTTCTTCTTTGCCTCAAACTCCTCTCCTCCTGATCCCTTCTCATAACGCCTTGAGTTGGATGGAAAACCACTATCTCGTCTTTCTCCCCCACCTTTGGTCACGATCTTCTCCTTTCTCTTGAAGAACTCGGAGGGACCTTGGGTACGAAAGTCAGTCAACGACTCAGCCACCGCAATAGCTTCATCGACGGACTGAACTCCCCTTCGCTGCAGCTCTTGCTTTGCCCAGTTTTGCAGCCCGTCGATGAAGTAGAAGACGAGATCCTCGTCGGACATGTTAGGAATTTGTAGCATAAGAGTGGTAAACTCTTTAACAGAGTCGCAAATTGTACCTTTTTGTCGAAGTTCCCTTAACTTCTTGCGGGCTTCATACACAACATTCTCCGGGTATAACTGCCGTTTAAGTTCCTTCTTGAACTCTTCCCAAGTCTCGATCCGACAAGTTCTCCGCTCGATGTCTGAATGTTTTCTCCGCCACCACAGCATCGCCGTGTCCGTCAAGTATGACGTCGCGGCTTTAATCTTCGCAGTCTCATCCCCAAGATTGAGATTATTGAAGTATTGCTCCATCTGCTAAAGGAAATTCTCAACTTCCTTAGCATCCCTTACCCCGTTGAACCGCGATGGTCTCGGAAAATCAACCCGATCGCCTACTGCCGCAGCAACGGTTCCTCCATTTGCGCTTGCCCGTTTGCATAGCGCCATATCCTCCTCCACCGCGACAAATCTTGCCTTCATCCCCTCGATGTTGTCTTGCAAGGCCCGGATGGATTCGGTCACTAGTTCCTCCAATCGAACGAACCGAGTGTCTAGATCGGCGCAGTTCGCCTTGACTTCCTCCAGCCCATCGAACACATGATTCTCCAGTTTGGAGACGGTGTGCTCGATTATTTCAAGCTTATCAGTCATTTCTCCCACGGCCACTCCCAAAGCATCACGGGAAACACTCTTTTCCCGCTTGCTTCCTGCTTGGCTGGCCGTGGTTTCTCTTCCACGTTCGTCATGGGTGTCGGACAAAGCGCTCACATCTTTGCTTCCCTTAGCCATTCTCTCGGATAGAATTCTCTATAGCCCCGGTCGAACTTTGCTCTGATACCACTTGTCACGGACTGATTCCTCCCGAATCGGTACGCGCGGCCTTAGCACCTTTCTGCCCCTCGCGGTTGCTAAGCCAGCCTTACTTAAACTCGGACCTTAGTACTTAGAGAGAGAAACTTTAGAGAAGTGTTTATATTGTATTTTGCTTGATGATTACAATTGAGGATCTCACCCCCTTTTATACAAGTTCACCTCCAAAACGGACGGTGGAGATTAAACTGATCTAATGGTGGAGATTAATTCTCACCAACTCTCACCACTTACTTCACCAACCCATTTCCACCAACTCTCACCACTAACTTCACCAACCCATTTCCACCAACTCTCACCACTAACTTCACCAACCATTTCCACAAACTCTAGAATTATGGGCTGATTTCATTTGGACCGTGACAACATGCACCCATTCACTCTTTGCATCCGCCCCGAGATAATAAATTATTTAGAGCATGCCTATTGGAGATCTCTCACAAAAGTCTCTCATCTATAAAAGAAATAATAAAATATTAAATAATAATATTTAATCATAAGACTTTCAATAAAGTTGAAAAAGTATCCCATTTGAAATATTTTGAGAGTCTCTCAAAATTAAATATTACTATTTATTATTTTATTATTATTTTTATGGAAGAGAGACTTTTGTGAAAACTCTCCAATGTGGATGTTCTTACATTTTGGGCTTGTTTATTTTATGATGAGGTCCATGAGATTTGGTATCATTTTTTTTTGTATCTATGATCTACTCTATATATATTTGTTTGGGTAGACATATTTGCAATCTGTTTCAGAACTAGCCGATGATCGGATGACTTGATATCTTTTAAAATCCCTATATTTGACCAGATTATTGATTGATACATTCAGTATATTTTTTAAAACTATATAAATTCAATAAGAATAAATTGCATTATTCATTTAAAATTTCATTCTTAACATTTTGTTTCTTGATTTTTATAATAACTTTCATAGTTCTATAATTCATTTGGTAAAAACATTTTCTTAATTTATAGATTTTTTTTCAATAATTTCTTAGTTTATAGATATATAAAATAGATATACAGTTTATATATATATATAAATACAAATATATGTGTATGTATTTATAGTTTTGAATTTTAACTGATATCCAAAATTTTAAATTTAAGTATTTGTGTAATTTCAGTATTTATTTAGCTTTGGCAAATTTATTTTATTTTCTGAAATTTTCTAATAATATCGAAGGGGAAATTACAAATATTTTGTCAGTCCTAATTTTTCTTCCAGAGAAGATTCATCTCTTTGCTCTGAAATTGCAAGCGTGAATGTAGAGACATTCTTGGAATAGAAAAGTCACAACGGATTGTTCACAATCTCATGATCGTCAAGAATGGTGGAGCCAACATTAAAGTTTAGGCACTGATTTTTGTCGGTGACGAGTTTTCCACAAAAACTCTCTCAGTCAATACATTGAATCATATAAAAAGTCTCTTTGTTTCATTCTTTCTCCACATGTCTCTTTAGAAAGCTCACTGATCCTCTCTCCACCACACAAATGGATTCTTCGTTTTTCTTTACCATTGTTGCTGCTGCAATAGGCTTCTTTATGATTTTTAGAAAATTCAGATTCCATCAAGAAAACCAAGAAATCGATCCATCTTCTTTGTCTTCTTCATCACCTCCATCTTCTTTTTCTGTTTCATCAGTTAATCCTCCAACTTCTTCGTCTCAAAACTGGACACATGATGTCTTTCCAAGCTTCCGCGGAGAAGATGTCCGCAAAAACTTTCTCAGTCATATTCAGAAGGAGTTTGGAAGAAAGGGAATCACACCATTCATAGATAATGAGATCAAGAGAGGAGAATCCATCGGTCCTGAACTCATACGGGCGATTAGAGGATCTAAGATCGCAATCATCTTACTCTCCAAGAACTACGCTTCTTCAAAGTGGTGTCTTGATGAGTTGGTGGAGATTATGAAGTGTAGGGAAGAGTTGGGTCAAACTGTGATGGCCATTTTCTATAAAGTAGATCCATCTGATGTCAAGAAACTTGCCGGAGATTTTGGGAAGGTTTTCAGTAAAACTTGTGCAGGTAAAAGTAAAGAGGATATTGAAAGATGGAGACAAGCTCTTGTGAAAGTGGCCACAATCGCTGGTTATGATTTAAGGAAGTGGTTAGTCCTCTTGATTTCTGCTTGCTCTTAATCTTTCAAACACATCAAAATAATGTACAAGAGTATTAAAAAATACCATAAGGTTTAGATTTATGTAGAGTTCTTAAAAGTCCAAGAGTTACTATTCTTCCTTAGATTTTATAAACCCTTAGAATTTTAGAACTTTGGAAAATAAAAGATAAAATGTGAATTTTTTTTAGAATGGCCCAAGTATATATGTAGGTTTATTATAAGTTTACAATATCCAGCAAAAAAAAAAATCAGATAATTTGAATTGCTTTGATTTTGGTAAATTTGATGAACTTACAACCCTAAGATAAATTTTTAAGCCTTAAATCCGATACTAATAAAGTAATAAGAAACAAAAAATGAAGATACTTTATTTATATCCGACTCGTAGCATTTCTTTGCTCATTCGAGTAGTGCTCCCTAAGATAAGAAACAAAAAAAATGAAGATAATGAAGCGGCCATTGATTTTAAGTCAAGTAGAACAAATGTGTATGTGAATTTCTCATGACTATTTAACGGATGTGTTCATCTTTCCTCTTGTAAGGGAAAATGAAGCGGCCATGATCGAAAAAATCGCCACTGATGTTTCAAACAAGCTGATTAATTCTGCGCCCTCAAGTGATTTCGACGGTTTAGTTGGGATGAGAGCTCATATGGAGAATATGAATTTGTTCTTACACTTAGACTCCAATGAAGTGAAGATGATAGGGATTTGGGGTCCTTCCGGAATCGGTAAGAGCACCATCGCCAGAGTTTTATTTAGCAAACACTCTCATCAGTTCCAACTCAGTGTCTTCATGGAGAACATCAAAAGACGCTATCCAAGACCTTGTTATGACGACTACAGTGCAAAACTGCGATTACAGAAAGAGTTCTTGTCCCAAATAATCGACCATGAAGATATCAAGATTCATCATTTAGGAGTTGCACAAGACAGGTTAAAAGACAAGAGAGTGTTTGTGGTTCTTGATGACGTGGATCATTTGGTGCAACTAGATGCAATGGCAAAAGAAATTCGGTGGTTTGGTCCTGGAAGCCGTATTATCATCACAACGCAAGATAAAAAACTTTTGAATGCACATGGGATTAACCATATTTACGAGGTGGGTTTTCCAGCTTACGATGAGGCTCTTGAAATCTTCTGCATGTATGCTTGCGGTCAAAAATCCCCACATGATGGTTTTGAGAACCTTGCTTGGGAAGTTACAAAACTTGCTGGTAAACTTCCTTTGGGACTAAGGGTTTTGGGATCTTATTTGAAAGGAATGTCCAAGCATGAGTGGGAAGAGGAACTACCAAGGTTAAGGACAAGCCTTGACGGAGAAATCGAAAGCATCTTAAAGTTTAGTTACGATGCTTTATGTGATGAAGATAAAGATTTATTTCTTTATATAGCCTGCTTTTTCAACAATCAATCGATTAAGAAAGTGGAAGAGCATCTTGCAAACAATTTCTCTAATGTGAGACGAGGTCTTCATGTCTTAGTTGAGAAATCTCTTATATCTGTCAGCAGATGGGGAGATATAAAAATGCATGATTTGTTATCACGTTTGGGTAGAGAAATTATTCGTAAACAATCCATTCATGACCCTGGACAGTTTTTGGTTGATGCTAGAGATACATGCAAAGTACTGAATAATGATACAATTGTAAGTTTTCCCATTAATTGCGTTTCTCCTTACGAAAATTTGATAACTAACTTTGGGTTATTTTTCAGAGTAG
The DNA here is from genome assembly GCA_900406555.1 of Pseudoturritis turrita. Lineage (NCBI taxonomy): Eukaryota > Viridiplantae > Streptophyta > Magnoliopsida > Brassicales > Brassicaceae > Pseudoturritis > Pseudoturritis turrita. The sequence continues at coordinate 700,395 of OVBL01000345.1, forward strand.
TGGAAGTGTTATAGGCGCAATTATCAACTTCTCTGAGATCGAGGATGAGTTAAATATATGTGACAGAGTCTTGGAAAGAATGTCTAATCTCCAATTTTTAAGACTCCACGAGGGCAGATTATACTTACCAAAAAGTCTGAACAATCTACCTCCAAAGGTTAGATTACTGGATTATGAAAATTGTTCGATGACATGTCTGCCTTCTATTTTTAATCCGGAGTTCCTCGTCGAACTAAACATGCGTTACTCCAAGCTTGAAAAATTATGGGAAGGAATTAAAGTAAGTAATTTTTTTCTCTCAAAAACTTCGTATACTTCACTTTTATTCGATCTATAATCTGTCTTCTCGTACAATATGCTTTAGCTGCAAAAAAAAGAAAAAAGTGACCTCACCAGTCACCAAACCTTTTATTTAATGGAATTAAATCTCAATGGGATTGAAATCTGTTCTATGAGTATTTTTTTCTTTAATGAGTTCACTACTAAGTCTATCAACTGCCACTAAAATTTTGTATATTTTTCTTTGTTTCTCTGCACAGACGATTAGGAATCTCAAGTGGATGGATTTGAGTTATTCTAAAAAACTGAAGGAGCTTCCTGATCTCTCAACTGCCACTAATCTCCATGAATTGGATGTTACTTGTTGCTCAAGTCTTTTGAAGCTTCCTTCTTCTATTGGAAATGCCATCAATCTCCAAAAATTGTTGCTTCTTGATTGCTCAAGTCTAGTGGAACTCCCATCTTCTATTGGAAATGCTATCAATCTCGAAAAATTGAATCTCAAAGGTTGCTCAAGTCTAGTGCAACTCCCATCTTCTATTGGAAATGTTGTTAATCTCCGAGAGTTGGATCTTAGTTGTTGCTCGAGTCTAATGGAGCTCCCATCTTCTATTGGAAATCTTATTAACCTCAATAATAGTGGACCTTGGTCGACGTTGAATCTTAGTGGTTGCTCGAGTCTAATGGAGCTCCCATCTTCTATTGGGAATTCTACTCGTCTCATGAGTTTGAATCTTGGTGGTTGCTCAAATTTAGTGGAGCTCCCATCTTCTATTGGGAATGTTATTCGTCTCATAAGTTTGGATCTCAGTGGTTGCTCAAATTTAGTGGAGCTCCCATCTTCTATTGGGAATGTTATTCGTCTCATGAGTTTGGATCTTAGTGGTTGCTCAAGGCTAGTGCACCTCCCATCTTCTATTGGGAATGCTACTAATCTCCAAAATTTGAATCTCAGTGGTTGCTCGAGTTTAATGGAGATCCCATCTTCTATTGGAAATTTTATTAATCTCAAGCAGTTGAATCTCAGTGGTTGCTCGAGTCTAATGGAGCTCTCATCTTCTATTGGGAATGCTACCAATCTCCAGAAATTGAATCTGAGTGGTTGCTCGAGTCTAATGGAGCTCCCATCTTCGATAGGGAATGATATTAATCTCATGAGTTTGAATCTTAGTGGTTGCTCAAATTTAGTGGAGCTCCCAGCTTCTATTGGAAATGTTATTAAGCTCGAGAAATTGGATATTAGTGGTTGTCCAAGTCTAATGGAGCTCTCATCTTCTATTGGGAATGCTACTAATCTCAAAGAATTGAATCTCAGTGGTTGCTCAAATCTAATGGAGCTCCCATCTTCTATTGGGAATGTCACTAGTCTTGAAGAGTTGGATCTCAGTGGTTGCTCAAGACTAGTGCAGCTCCCATCTTCTATTGGAAACCTTCATAATTTATTGACCTTGAATTTACAAGGTTGCTCAAAGTTAGAGGCCCTTCCGATCAACATCAACATGGAATCTCTCGATAAACTTGATCTCACTGATTGCTCGTTATTAAAAAGCTTTCCTGAGATCTCCACAAACATTAGCAGTCTAATCCTCATTGGAACTGCAATAGAAGAAATTCCTTCATCAATCAAGTCATGGTCTCGTCTTGATGAGTTGTGTATCACATACTGGGAAAACCTCAAAGAATTCTCGCATGCTTTTGACTACATCACAGAGTTGCACTTGAGCGAATCAAGAATACAAGAAATTCCTCCATGGGTCAAGGAGTTATCTCTTCGATATACAGTTGAAATCAAGGGACGCACAAAGCTGGTTTTGCTCCCACAGCTTCCAGACTCCTTAGAATTCCTTTATGCAGAAAATTGTGAGTACCTTGAGAGACCGAATCATGAAGTTTATAATAAGTTTATCGGCCTCTGCTATGGTAACTGCTTCAAACTGAATCAAGAAGCAAGAGACCTCATCATCATCAAGCATCGAGTTGCGAATATGCACTCTTACCAGGAGAAAAAGTGCATTCACACTTCACTTACCGAGCCACTGGGAGTTCGCTGTTAATGAAATTGAATGGAACTAATACGCATTTTCTTACGTCCTTGAGATTTCAGGCTTGCCTCTTGCTGGTTAAAAAGGGTGACGTTGATGTTGGCGATTGGAACATGTTGGAATTATCTTATAGCATCACGGAAAACAGAATGGTGTCAATGTTACGTGTAGCTCGGAAAACATTGACCTATCAACATGTTTGAAGAAGCATCTGCTCATATTCCCATGTGAAGAAGAGAAACTACCAAAGTTATCCAATTCGTCCAGCGAATTAGTCTTCAAGTTCGAAGTCAACGTTGAGAAATTCGAGATAGAAGAATGCAGGATACGAACTTTAACAAAATCATTTTAAGTTGATTTGTATTTCTGATGTTATATTTGTGTAAGTATCGACTTCCGCTATGGCTTCTTTGATGCTAGCTTCATTTCCCATACCATACTCTTTCATGGCTGACTCCAACTCATCCATTGTGATAAACCTGTGTAAGCCAAATCCATCTTAGTGTCTCAGAATAGTTCTAACTTCATAGTCTATATTTCCGCTGATCTTCAAGGGACCAAACTTACCCGCTGTTGTCTTTGTCAAAGTATTGGAAAGCTTTGAATAAGTGTTCGTCTCGATCCAATATGTATATATTCATCGTTGCTGAGATAAACTCGATATAGTCGATTGTTCCACTACTATCTACTTCAGCATGAAATACATACATAAACATTACACTTCTCAGGTTCTATCTTTTTAGAGAAAAATATTAAAGAATAGAAGTGAAGCAAAGAGATGGAGATACTCACGGCTTCCATGAGTTGTTTAACTTCAATTTCAGAAAGTTTCGAGCCGAGTTTAGCCAGCCCGGTTTTCAGTTCTTCGTAAATGATTGTGCCGCTTTTGTCAGTATCCATATTTGCAAACATTGTTTTAAGACCTCTAATTTCATCTTCGGTGAGACTCTCTGCAACAACCTGCAAAACAAAATTAGATTATCTGGTGTAGTGCTTTTGTTCTTCCTAAGGAATGTCTAGACAAATCAGAAACCGTATTTCGTCTTTTCGCCACCAGAATCCAACATGGCTTCCACCACCATGCAATTGTGGTTCTCACTCATCTGAACAATCTCGATCTCCAAGACTTCTCAATCGCCGCATTTCATACTTTAATGGGCCTTATTTGGTTGGACTTATTCAGTCATTGGTTCTATTATAATCTTTGGGCCTATGGGTTTGTAACTATAGTAACTTTTTGTTAAAACAATTGTAAACTCTTTTCAATGTAATGCATTAAATGTTATAAAAGACGAGAGGAGTGGTGTATGGTTTAATAAGTTAAGAGAAAGTGGTGTATTAAGTTATGGTTAATAAGTGGTGTATGGATTATGCAATTAAGAGAAAGTCGTTTTCCTATATATGAGGAGCATTATCCCATTATCCATTTCTACTAAGGTTAAGGTTGATTGTTTCTTCCGTTATCATCCGTAAATGCTACGTTTGTGTTTGACAATAATCACGGAAATCACTCCATATTGCTTTGTACCGTTTTGTACTGTTTGGAATCGATCTAAATCAAAAACTCATTCCCACGAGCGTTTGCGGTTGCGGAAGGTTGAAAAATTTAATTTAATTTTTTTATCTTAAATACTAAAATAAAATTTAAAAAAAATTATTTTTTTATATTGAATATTATCATATAAAATTATATATATTTAATATATTTTTTAATTAAACTAAAATAAATTTGTAATTATAAAAAAAGTTATTGTATATCCAAAAATATTTCTAACTTCGTTAAAAAATTATTTAATTATTCTATGATCTATTTAAAATATATAATTTTAATTTTTTGTAATACCATATTTGGATTTGATAGAAATTATTTATTATGTTTATTTTGGTAGTTTTATGTAAACTCGTTATCGCACCGCTGTAAACCAGTCATAAACGTCCGCAAATGCACCCGTTTCCAGCCGCTTTGCCAGCCTTATAAATTGTCCAATAACGCTAGAAATCGCTACCGCACGCTTTTGCAAACTCCCGCAACCACACCCGCTGCGTTTAAACCAGTCAGACCCTAAGTTACACGAATCTATGATTCCTTCTCGTTTGTTTCATATTTTACTATATAAAGCAGGACGCGCTCGACGTGAGCGTGACACACAGACAAAATTATAACTCACCAGATCGCGACATGTGTCTAATATTAATCAGATGATGACATGTATTAACACTTAAATTTAACTAAGAAAAAGTAAAATTAAAAGTGGAAAACTAACAAAATAATTATTAAGTAACTTATCAAATAGTAAAGAAAAAAATTTCTAATAGTCCAAACTGATTAAGAAACAAAAATTAAGAAGGAAAATAGAGAAGATATAAGAGAGAATGAAAATTTTAATTAAGAAAAATAAATGATAAAACAAAAGAGAATATATAAATTGAAAAACAAAAAATTAGAAAGGATATGGAAATTTCAATTTAAAAATTTAAGATATGCACAAGCATGTTACAAAAAATATATCTACAAGCATACTTATTTATCAATAGAATTGTAGCATGTCACAAAAAACACGAGAATCTTCAACATATGACGACATTGATACTTTCTAATGTTAAAAAAAATTATATAAATGAAAATTTATATAAATTAAATTAATAATACAATATTTAGTACTAAGATTCAAAAGTCAATAATGTTTGGCGAGTATAGATCTCTATGAGAAAAAATGATAACATCAATGGTATACAATTATCAATCATGTACTTATGTGATGTTTGATAACATTATTTATAAATATCTTTTATAGGTTTTTATGAATTTATTAACATGAAATTTACTCTTTTCTGATTTAATTCTACAATACTTGAATTGTTTTTACTATTTTATCATATAACTAATAAATATTCATAACGGGTAAAAATATGATTTTTTAGTTGTTATTAAGAATATGATTTGAATTCCGCTTATATATATATTTGGATCCGCATGATATGGATTATGATAGGATAATTAGGATATAAATTATAATGATTTAAGATCTGTATTTAAATAGTATTTCAAAATATTTTGACAATTCAACAGATTACTAACTAAAATTAAATATTTCTATCAATAATTTCTAATTTGTTTATCCGCATATTCACGCGGGTCCTAATATAGTTTAAACCATAAAAGAGAGAGAGAATTTTGCCAGCTGAAATATTATGTTTTTATTTTCTTAGCTTATGATTAAGACCACATCAATAGTTTCAGAGCTTTTATCTCGTTTTAAATATGGACCTTTATAAAAAAACACTCATCTTCCATCATCTATCTCGGTTTTCAATCTCACAACAAATTGTGGTATCAAAACCTTTATAAAAAATATATTTATCTTATATCATTTTAATTTTATTCAGGTATTTTGATCGGGACCAAAAATATTGGTATCAAAATTCTTATTAATCATTATTCTTCTCTTTCTCTTATCTCTATCCTTGGTTTCCCAAAAAAAAAAGAAAAAACGCATCATCTCATTAATACTCTCGTATCAAAACTATGACATCAACTCCTCAAGTAAGCATCCATGGAATCGAAGCGAGCATCTCGTTTATTTTGTTTTTGTAAATTATTATTATAATATTAACTCGGTTGGTTATTAAGTGATGTTTTAAGAGAATTTTTAATTCAAAATTAAATGATGTTTTTACTTTTCAATGCAAAATTAATTAATTTTTATTGGTTTTAACTGTTTAAATTCTGCAGATTTATTTTTTATTGGTTGAATTGTATTGGGTAGATAAAAATTAATAATTTATTTTAAAAAAGGAAAATTAATTGATTTTTTTATTTGGTGTGCAATAATCATAAGCATCAATTATAAACAAACAGATGGAATATAAATTAAATAAATTTATTTATAAATTGGTTAAATTGGATTGAAATAGATCATATTATAATACATGGTCAAATCTTAATTTATTTAATTTCAAAATTTGACCAACAAATAGATTCTATAAAAAAAGGTTGGAATATAGTTTCCAATATATTTTTTGCTTGTTCGTGTATGTCACCATGTATTAGGTATTTGTTCGTATAGTTATATAAAATTACATCTCTTTAGTTGGGTTTGTAGCCATGCAATATCTCATAATCTATGTAGCTAACAATGATTCTTAAAAAAAAACTTATAACCATGGCAAACGAGTGTTCCAAGCTGTAAGGACCAACCATGGCAAACGAGGATTTCCCGTCCCGACTCGGCACGGAAAACCCTCGTTTGCCATGGTTAAAATCCAAATTATCATTTTCCATTCTTTTTCCACGATTTTCCATTCCGTTTCCCGAGATGAACATGCCTACTTATAGAATTTGATCATGGATTAAAAAATACATGATATCTGCTCTCCATCCGACTGTAAATAAACATGATACCAAATCTCATGGGCCACGTCATAAATCAAACCAGCCCAAAATGTAGTAACTTATGATCCTTATCGGCTTTACCAGCTTGGCACACCCGTTTGCCATGGTTATAAGTTATAACGAACTTATGATTTATAATGGTTCCATCATTAAAAGTCTGTATAACTTATATAGAAATCTAGCCGCCTGAGAGAGAAAAAGGGAGATTTTTCGATCAACAGCTCCAGCGGCTTTCATAGCGTCGGAATTGTGTCTATGTTAGTTTGTTTTTATGTGGTTTTGTTAGTTACAAATCGAAGAGCTTATGTGATTTATGCCTCTTTTTCCTTTTTACGGTGGGTTTTTTTTCTCTATGAGTGGACGATTAAGTTGGCAAATAGATGGATGACCTAGATCCGGGAAGGTGATGAAGCTAGTATTCGTTTTTCTCTACTTTGTGAGATTTTTTGCAGTAGATCTAGTCGTTTTGGAAATTGTTAAAAGTACAAAGAAAGGTGAAACCCTAGGGGTGTTGATTGAATAAATCAAATTCTTCATGATGATTTTATATCTTCAAATTGCTATTCAAGCAATGAAGACGATAAGCAATGAAGACGATGAAGCAGATTTGATGATCTATTATCTTCCACATTCTATTGGAGTGGATTGTGTTATGTTTTTAATTAAGATCTAGTTGTGTGTTTCTATTTTTCTTTCACAATCATTTGGTTGTTGATTGATTACCATAGCCTCTATTGATGTGCGTGGAATTGTTTCGCTTCTCGTTATCCGTTAATACATTTTGGTAAACGGTAGTGTGGATTGACTCTTTGAAATAAAGAATTTTTCAGTGTTAAAAAAAACTTATATAGAAATCATTAACAACAACATATATATATATATATAAATATACTAGATTAGTACCGTGCTTTGTACAGATTTAATTGTAACCGTAAAATTAGTTTAATAAATGCTTTACTTCATTTTTGTTGTAGATATGTTAAGAAAAAGTTGGGATCATTTGATTTTTAAAAATGATCGGATTGAATGAAAATTAGATATATGTAATTTTGTTCGATTTTAAGATAGTTTAATAATTAGTTTGTTATATTATATATAAGTGTGATACAGGAAAATATAGTTTAAGTAGTTAAATACATATATCTACGTTTATATATCGATATATCAATAAAATTGGATTTGTTTATAGCAAGAATTAAATATGCGTATTGCATATATGTAGATTGGGCAAAATATCTGAGATCTGAGATCAAATCGGATCGAAAAATAGACTATTTGAAATTTCCAATCGTACATAACGCACATAGTTCAATTCATCTATCTATTTAGTTTATTTGTTTATTTAATATTCTATTTTAAAAAATAATAATTTTATAATATTATTTTATTTTTATCAATTCATTTTAAATATATATAGGTTTATTATACGTATATAATATCCAACCAAAAAAATAATACACAGAGTAATGCATAGGACTTTCTGCTAAAAGGCCTAAGTAATCAGCTATTTCATACCCTAAGTATGGAGATATATACATAAAGTATATTACTGTGCTAAAACATACTCCAATTAAAAAAAATTAAAATTTCAGACTCAAAATTCTAATTTTGTGCAGATTCATACCTTATACCTTATATGTAACGGTGTTACCAACATAGATGTTTTAATTCATAAGCAGAGCATTAATCAAAACTTGGAAAAAAAAAAGTCATGGAAAGGGCTGATGAACAGAAGATGTTTATTGTTCTTGGTCAGTTACCAACATAAAAATGCAGTTCTAAAAGTAAGAGTTTCGTGTACCTTCGTTACCTCACTGAGGCAGAACATTGGTTACCAAAAAGCAAATGAACCAGGATGATTTGATTGTTACAGTAAAAATGTTTGAACAAATGATATGGCACGAGAGGAACAGTCGAAGACTTGGGGAGACACCGATGCCGACAACAAGACTAATCAAGCTCGTCGATAAAAACGTTCGGAACAGGATTATAGCAATTCGAAAAAACGGTGATTTCAGGTACGATGAAGGCCTCACAGAGTGGTTCGCCACAAGACCTCCGTAGTACTTGACACCATCAACGAAACACATTGATCCAACAGCTATTCAAAGTCAAATATCTATCCAAAATCAGTAGCATCCATTTGTAAAAACAAAGTCTTTTGGTTTGAATAATAATTTTACATTTACTTAAAAAAAAAACATATTTGAACAAATGCATAGAAAAATGAGGCAGAACATTTCAACTTACCTCACTGCCATTCTTAAATGAAGTATTTATTGGCTAATTGCAATAAATTAACGGCTTGTTTTGGTAACCAGTGTAGTTTCTTATATTTATAGCTCTTACGTACTTGCGGTAATGATGTCGATAGTTTGCAATGAACGGTTGCTTTGTAGATTGTTTGTTAGAGTCTTTTAGAACCCACGTGATTTACGTTTAAATGTGTATTCAAAGCTTTCTTTTTTTATGATCGTAAGAAAGTCACAACGGATTGTTCACAATCTCATGATCGTAAAGAATGGTGGAGCCAACATTAAAGTTCAACTTTAAAGTTGGTTTTTGTTGGTAACGAGTTTTCCACAAACAATCTCTCAGTCAATACATAGAGTTAACGTTTTGTGTCATATTCAATCATATAAGAAGTCTCTCTGTTTCATTCTTTCTCCACATATCTCTCTTTAGAAAGCTCACTGATTCTGTTATCAAAAATGAATTCTTCGTTTTTCCTTAACACAGTTGCTGCTGCAATAGGCATCTTCACTCTCTTTAGAAAATTCAGATTCCATCAAGAAAATAAAAAAATCGATTCTTCTTCATCATCTCCATCTACTTTGTCTGTTTCATCGGTTAATCCTCCAACTTCTTCGTCTCACAACTGGACACACGATGTCTTTCCGAGCTTCCGTGGGGAAGATGTCCGCAGAGACTTTCTCAGTCACATTCAAAAAGAGTTTAGAAGAAAGGGAATCACACCGTTCATCGATAATGAGATCAAGAGAGGAGAATCCATCGGTCCTGAACTCATAAGAGCCATTCGAAGATCAAAGATCGCGATCATCTTGCTCTCGAGGAACTACGCTTCTTCAAAGTGGTGTCTTGACGAATTGGTGGAGATTATGAAGTGTAGGGAAGAGTTGGGTCAAAATGTGATGGCTATTTTCTATAAAGTGGATCCATCTGATGTAAAGAAGCTGACCGGAGAGTTTGGGAAGGTTTTTAAGAAAACTTGCGCGGGTAAAAGTAAGGAGGACATTGAAAGATGGAGACAAGCTCTTATGAAAGTGGCTACAATCGCTGGCTATGATTCAAGCAATTGGTTAGTCCTTTTGCATCCTACTTGCTCTCATAATCTTTCAAACATATCAAAGTAACATTGATAAATATCTCAGGAAAAAAAACAATTTTACTTAAAAAAAAACTATATTGAAAAACAATTGAAAAATACAACAGTGTTGAGATTTATGAAGAGCTCTTAACAGTCCAAGAGTCTTTTCGGTCTAAAATTTTATAAATCCTTAGAGATTTAGAATTTTGATGATAATTTTGGAAAATAAAAGCTAAAATGTAGATTTTTTTAAGAATTGTCCAAATATAAATTGGTTTGTACGTATACAATATCCAGAAAAAAAATCATATAATTTGAATGTTTGTTGATTTTGGTGAATTTGATGAACTGGTAAAGCGCAAAACGAAACTCATAACCCTAAGACAATATTTTGTTAAGCCTTAAAATCCTATACATATATATACAAGAAAAATAAAATATTATATTTATAGTCCGCTTGTGACATTTCTCTGCCCCTTAAGTACTGTATATAATGATTCTAAGTCAAGTAGAACAAATGTGTGTTATGAATTTTTCATGACTATTGAAACGTTGTTAGGGATAATGAAGCGGCCATGATCGAAAAAATAGCCAATGATGTTTCAAACAAGCTGATTAATTCTGCGCCCTCAAGTGATTTCGACGGTTTAGTTGGGATGAGAGCTCATATGGAGAAGATGAATCGGTTCTTATGCCTAGACTCCAATGAAGTGAAGATGATAGGGATTTGGGGTCCGTCTGGAATTGGTAAGAGCACCATCGCCAGAGTTCTGTTTAGCGAACACTCTCATAGGTCTCAACTTAGTGTCTTCATGGAGAATATCAAAAGGCGATATCCAACTATTCATGGTTACGATGAGTATAGCGCGAAACTGCAATTACAGAAAGAGTTCTTGTCTCAAATAATCAACCAGGAGGATATCAAGATTCATCATTTAGGAGTTGCACAAGACAGGTTAAAAGACAAGAGTGTGTTTGTGGTTCTTGATGACGTGGATCAGTCGGTGCAACTAGATGCAATGGCGAAAGAAACTCGGTGGTTTGGTCCTGGAAGTCGGATTATCATCACAACGCAAGATAAAAAGATTTTGAGTGCACATGGGATTAGCCATATTTACGAGGTGGGTTTTCCACCTGACGATGAGGCTCTTCAAATCTTTTGCATGTATGCTTTTGATCAAAAGTCCCCATATGAAGGTTTTGAGAAGCTTGCTTCGGAAGTTACGAAACTTGCGGGTAAACTCCCTTTGGGACTAAGGGTTATGGGATCTTATTTGAAAGGGATGCCCAAGCAGGAGTGGGAAGAGGAACTACCAAGGTTAAGGACAAGCCTTGACGGAGAAATCAAAAGCATTTTAAAGTTCAGTTACGATGCCTTATGTGATGAAGACAAAGCTTTATTTATTTACATAGCCTGCATTTTCAACAATCAATCGATTAAGAAAGTGGAAGAGCATCTTGCAAACAATTTCTCTAATGTGAGACGAGGTCTTCATGTCTTAGTTGAGAAATCTCTTATATCTGTCAGCAGATGGGGAGATATAAAAATGCATGATTTGCTAGAACGTTTGGGTAGAGAAATTGTTCGTAAACAATCCATTCATGACCCTGGACAGCGTCAGTTTTTGGTTGATGCTAGAGATACATGCAAAGTACTGAATAATGATACAATTGTAAGTTTTCACATTAGTTTTTCATTGCGTTTCTCTTGCGAAATTTGATAATTAATCATCCTTACTTATGTGTCTTTGGGTTCTTTTTCAGAGTCGTGGAAGTCTTATAGGTGCAATTATCAACTTCTCTGAAATCGAGGATGAGTTAAATATATGTGACAGTGCCTTGGAAATAATGTCTGGTCTCCAATTCTTAAGACTCGACGACGGTCCTTATGGAAATTCTTACTTACCACAAAGTCTGAACAATCTACCTCGAAAAGTTAGATTACTAGATTGGCAATATTTTCCGCTGACATGTCTGCCTTCTAATTTTAATCTGGAGTTCCTCGTCGAATTAAAGCTGCATAACAGCAAGCTTGAAAAATTGTGGGAAGGAATTAAAGTAAGTATTATTCTATTATTTGTTTCTATAAAACTTTGTATACTTCGGTTTTATTCAAATCTATAATTTGTCTTTTCGTACAATATGAATTAGCTGCAAAAGAAACAAGTGATCTGATCAACAGCATTGAAATGGAATTAAATCTTTATGGCATTGAAATGTGTTCTATGACTAGTTTTTCTTTGATGAGTCAACGTATTTGTTTCATTGTACAGACAATTAGAAATCTCAAGTGGATGGATTTGAGTTATTCCAAAAAATTAAAGGAGCTTCCTGATCTCTTTACTGCCACTAATCTCCACGAACTGGATCTTAGTCATTGCTCAAGTTTGGTGGAGCTCCCATCTTCTATTGGGAATGCCATCAATCTCCGAAATTTGTTGCTTCCTAAATGCGTAAGTCTAATAGAGCTCCCATCTTCTATTGGTAGTGCTATTAATCTCGAGAAATTGAATCTTCATGGCTGCTCAAGGCTAGTGGAGCTTCCATCTTCAATTGGGAATGCTATTAAGCTCAAGCGATTGGATCTCACTGATTGCTCGAGTCTAGTGGAGCTTCCATCTTCCATTGGTAATGTTACTAGTCTTGAAGATTTGGATCTTAGTGGTTGCTCAAGTCTAGTGGAGCTCCCATCTTCTATTAGGAATGCTACTAAGCTCCGACCATTGAAGCTCAGAGGTTGCTCGAGTCTAGTGCAGCTTCCATCTTCTATTGGTAATGTTACTAGTCTTGAAGATCTGGATCTTAGTGGTTGCTCAAGTATAGTGGAGTTCTCATCTTTTATTGGGAATGCTACTAATATCCAGGAATTGAATCTCAGTGGTTGCTCGAGTCTAGTGGAGCTTCCATCTTCTATTGGGAATGCAACTAATCTCAAGGTATTGAATCTTAGTGGTTGCTCAAATCTAGTGGAGCTCCCCTCTTTTATTGGGAATGCTATTAAGCTCGAGCGATTGAATCTTAGTGGTTGGTCAAGTCTAGTGGAGCTCCCATCCTCTATAGGTAATGCTACTAGTCTTGAAGATTTGGATCTTACTGGTTGCTCAAAACTAGTGGAGCTCCCATCTTCTATTGGGAATGCTACTAATCTCCGGAAATTGAATCTTAGTGGTTGCTCGAGTCTAGTGGAGCTTCCATATTCTATTAGGAATGCAACTAATCTCGAGGTATTGAATCTTAATGGTTGCTCAAGTCTATTGGAGCTCTCATCTTCTGTTTGGAATGCTATTAACGGCAAGCAATTGAATCTTAGTGGTTGCTCAAGTATAGTGGAACTCCCGTCTTTTAATGGGAATGCTACTAATATCCAGAAATTGAATCTCAGTGGTTGCTCGAATCTAGTGAAGCTTGCATCTTCTATTGGGAATGCAACTAATCTCGAGGTTTTAAATCTTAGTGGTTGCTCAAGTCTAGTGGAACTTACATCTTCTATTGGGAATGCTATCAAGCTCCAGCAATTGAATCTTAGTGGTTGCTTGAGTCTAGTGGAGCTCCCATCTTCTATTGGAAATATCACTAGTCTCTGGAATTTGGATCTCAGTGGTTGCTTAAGTCTGTTGGAGCTCCCATCTTCTATTGGAAATATTAATGTCCGGCTATTGAATCTTAGTGGTTGCTCGGGTCTAGTGGAGCTCCCATCTTTTATTGGTAATGTTACTAGTCTTGGAATTTTGGATCTAAGTGGTTGCTCAAGTCTAGTGGAGCTCCCATCTTCTATTGGGAATGCCATTAATTTCACTGAGTTGAATCTAAGTGGTTGCTCGAGCCTAGTGAAACTCCCATCTTCTATTGGAAATATCACTAGTCTCTGGAAATTGGATCTAAGTGGTTGCTCGAGCCTAGTGAAGCTACCCTCTTCTATTGGAAATCTTAAGTTGTCGAGGTTGCGTTTAAAAGGTTGCTCAAAGCTAGAGGCCATTCCGATCAACATGGAATCTCTTGATGTACCTGATATCACTGATTGTTTGTTGTTGAAAAAATTTCCTGAGAGTTCCACAAATATTGAATTTCCCGGGCTCACCGAAACGGCAATAGAAGAAGTTCCTTCATCAATCTCGTCATTGTTTCGTTTTCTTGACTTGCGTATCTCATACTGGGAAAGCCTCGGAGAATTCTCTCATGCTTTTAAATACATCACAGAGCTGCACTTGAGCGATAAAAGAATACAAGAAATTGCTCCATGGGTCAAGGAATTATCTCGTCTATATAGACTTGTAATCAAGGGATGCACAAAGCTGGTTTCACTCCCACAGCTTCCAGACTCCTTACATTACCTTGATGCAGAAAATTGTGAGTCCCTAGAGACACTACATTGCTCTTTTCACAATACAAGGTTTGTTGATCTCAACTTTGCTAACTGCTTCAAACTGAATCAAGAAGCAAGAGACCTCATCATCAAGGCATCGAGTTGTGACTATGCAATCTTACCTGGAGAAAAAGTGTCTCCACACTTCACTTACCGAGCCACTGGGAGTTCGTTGTCAATGAAATTGAATGGAATTGATACGCATTTTCCTACATCCTTGAGATGTAAGACTTGCGTCTTGCTGGTCAATAAGGGTGACGCTGAGGTTGGCGACTGGAACAAGTTGTACGTAACTCATCGCATCAAGGCAAAACAGAATGGTGTCAATGTTACGTGTAGCTCGAAAACCATCGACCTATCGACAGGTTTGAAGAAGCATCTTTTCATATTCCATTTTGAAGAAAAGAAACTACCAAAGTTATCCAATTCGTCCAGCGAACTAGTCTTTGAGTTCGAAGTCAACAATGAGAAATTCGAGATAGGAGAATGCGGGATAGAAGAATGCAATAAAGCTTACTGAGTTTTGCTCTCTCCAATTTTCCCGCATTTGCCTTAAGAAGATTTGTCGTGTCGGATTTTCTCCCGTCGGCGAGACATTTCTTCTCATATTTCTGTTCTTGTTTGTTTTCCTGCCCTCGAGATTATCACTTGCGTAGCTCTGATTTTCGAGTTTTCTCTTTAATCTGGTGGTTTTGTTCTGACCAGATACTGGTGTGGAGGCTAACGAGTGCATCAATATTTATCTCGGTGCGTATTTGGTTTGGATCATGTTATGTTGATTTTGGGGATTTATTTCCGTACGGATTTAGGGTTACGTTTCCTGCCTTGAATTTTTGGTGCAACTAGTTGTTCTAACTTCCTTGTTTGTAATTTTTGGTTTTCA
The DNA here is from genome assembly GCA_900406555.1 of Pseudoturritis turrita. Classification (NCBI taxonomy): domain Eukaryota; kingdom Viridiplantae; phylum Streptophyta; class Magnoliopsida; order Brassicales; family Brassicaceae; genus Pseudoturritis; species Pseudoturritis turrita. Next base: position 715,683 of record OVBL01000345.1, read on the forward strand.
CTGCAAATTTGTCGCTGTGAACATTATGAGACGAATTGTTTCTATATGCATGTGTGTGATTGGAAGTCTCAGTACATTTAATTGCTATCAAAAGGTATTTTTCAGTTGCTGAACATGTGGAGAACATCTTTATACTGAGGTTATGTTGATTTATGTGTTTTCTTTCTTCCAACTGATCTAATCTTTAGGTGAACAAATGAGTCATAGAACTATTTTCAGTATAAAGTTTCATAGATTGTTGTGACATCATTTTGACGTCTGTTTACGTGATGATTGATTTCTAGTGTCAAGCAAAGAGGAAGTGGATTCCCCTGTGTGAATCCAGTTGACTTGAATGATTTCTTTAACGGAGATGGCAAGAAATAGACAACAATAGCAGATACGAACCTTAACAGTACTTTAGGTCCCTTGTGTACAAAATGATTCTAAGTTGTTTAGTTGATGTGTATTTCTTCTGTTGTATTTGTGTCAAATTATCAATGTGTGATATTGGGTTTATGTAAAACTGAATTAACTGATGGATTCAATCAAGCAAACAGTTGCTATAATAAATCTGCAACTTGTATGAAATCTAATCCTTTTTCTGCAACTCTTCTACACGATTCTGAAAAATGCAAGGATATAATTAATGTTTATGTTACTCTATCAAGCACGAGAAGCCTTTTCGATTAATCAATCAATGGACTTGGAAGAAGTTTCCCTTGTCGTGGCTGTGTCGTATACCACTTCTCATCATCGCGCAGAACTCTTCATAGTTTATTCTTCCATTCTGCGCAAGAGACCTATTAATCTCAATCTTGGCTTAAGACTTGTTCATGACTTCTTTGATGCTAAGAAACAAGACTTACATTATCAGTATCGACTTCCCCTATGACTTCTTTGATGCTAGCTTCATCTCCCATACCATACTCTTTCATGGCTGACTCCAACTCATCCATTGTAATAAACCTGTGTAAGCCAAATCCATATTGGTGTCTCAAAATAACTCTATATCTATATTTCTGTTGTTCTCAAGGGACCAAACTTACCCGCTGTTGTCTTTGTCAAAGTATTGGAAGGCTTTGAATAAGTGTTCGTCTCGATCCAATCTGTATTCATCGTTGCTGAGATAAACTCGATGTAGTCGATTGTTCCATTACCATCTACATCAGCCTGAAATATATACAGAAATGTTTCACTTCTCAGGTTCTATCTTTTTAGAGAAAAACAAATAGAAGTGAAGCAAAGAGATGGAGATACTCACGGCTTCCATGAGTTGTTTAACTTCAGTTTCAGAAAGTTTAGAACCGAGTTTAGCCAGTCCGGTTTTGAGTTCCTCGTAAGTGATTGTACCGCTTTTGTCGGTATCCATATTAGCAAACATTGTTTTAAGACCTTTAATTTCTCTTCGGAGAGACTTTCTGCAATAACCTGCAAAACAAAATTAGAAACACAACCAATGATTAGGCAAAACAGAACAGAATGCGTACTTGCACAAGAGAAGTTTGTAGCTTTACCTTTAGAGCTAGCTTCTTAAGCTTGTTCATTTCTCGGAATTGCTTAATCCGAGATAACACAGCACTATCAATGGGCTTGTCCGGGGCCTCTCCTCCTCTGATCCATGGATGCTCTAAAAAACCAAAACGATCACTAGTGTAAGATTAAGAATTTCAAGTAAGTTGATCACAAAATTGCACTTAACGTTTTGGTTTGTAGAAGAATCTAGAGAGACTTAAGGGGACTTTACCAAGAGCTTGTGCCGCAGATATTCGTTTCTTGGGGTCCCTAGTGAGCATCTTCCTCACAAAGTCTTTAGCACTCTCCAATATAGAAGGCCATGGTTGGCTCTCAAAAGCAATTTCTCCCTTTAAAATCTCATCAAATATCCCCTTCTCAGTTCTACAATGTAACAACATAAAACATAGAAATTACATAACTAAATCAAAGAATTTGTCAGCTTTTATTACCTGCCCAAAAAGGAGGCACACCACAAAGCAAGATGTATAGAATAATCCCTGCACTTCAAATATCGATTTCTTTTCCGTAACTTCTTCTTAATACTCCAGGAGCAACATAGTAAGCACTTCCAACTATATCTCTGTAAACTTTCCCTGCAATTTTGTTTTCAGTTTAGAAACAAACACATCAAGCATATGCATACAATAATATCAACTAACTAAAATGGCATAACTTGACAATTTAACCGTGTGTCAAGCGAAACAGTTATGCACATTCCCAAATTCACACAAAACTTGCAAAGCCTCTGTTTTGAAGCTTATCACATCCTCATATCCACAAATATAACTCCTACATTCGTTCGAAAATCTTAAGAAAGCTAAAACATTTGTACTTAACCATGACCAGAGAAAGAAGATTGATTACACAGCTTACCTTCTTCGATGAAAACAGACAATCCAAAATCAGTAGCTTTAAGCATAGCATTCTCATCTTTACTAGCACGCAAGAAATTCTCAGGCTTGAGATCACAATTGCATCACTCCCATGAAATGACAAATCTGCACAACATTCACAATCGATCTAATAACAGCAGCAGCTGCACTCTCAGAGTAATGTCCCTAAGCTATAAATCCTATCGAACAATTCACTACCACCACACAATTCCATGACAAGATGTATGGATTGCCTATCTTCGTAAGTGTTGGTTATACCGAATTGACCTAATTTGTTACCTAATGTGTAAAGTTTCCTGATTTCTTCAAAGGGTTTCTCTAGAATTGTGTCTGCTTCTCGAAGAGCGATGGGTTTCAATGGTATTGTAACCTCCTTCTCTTCGATTAGCTGATTAATGGGATTGGATTGTTCTTGTTCTTCTTGTTGTTGATGATGATGATTCGTCTGGTTCGTCGTTGTCGGAATTTGAGAAGATTAAGGCTTCTCAAGCTCGGGGACATCACGAGAGACATAGGGGTTGTGATCCTTGGGACACGTGTGAAGAGCTGAACAGAGGATGCACAAGGCTTTAAAGAAGCAAGTGACACGTGTGAAGAGCTGAGGTAGAAGAAGCGTGTCAGTGTGAGGAAGTGGAGACTATAAATAGTATTGGTCTATTGGAGTTAGTTCTGAGTCATTTTTTATGCATTGTGTGAAGTGTGAACAAACGTGTGAGTTTGTTGATGATAATCGATATGGCATTTGGAGATAAGAATTTATACAAGAGATTTCGTATATACAAACTTATTAAATTGGTGCGCTATCAGATGGAGTATGGTTCAACATATGTAATTGGTTTCGTCGACACTCCTGGATTTTCCATAGACTGTTAAGATCTCAGATAAGTTTAAAGAGATATTTTGGCGATTGGAAGTAGTCGAGTCGAGGTACAAAGGTTTCGAAAATACCCAAACTCAATTTTGTACTTTTGCCGAAAGAAATAAGGCAAATACTAGACTTTTCATTTCTTTGCAAGAAATTACTTTTATTTACTTAAGGGTTATTTTTGCAATATCTTATATATATATATATATATATATATATATGATATGAGAAAGTTTTTCTCTGAACCCTTCTAACAAAACGACATCTGGCAGCTTGAGTGAGTGACACACATGTCCACATATATGTCCACTTCCTCTTAATATTCTGCATTGAAACGTAATTAGAGCAAAAAAACTATTTTACAAAAAGTCCACCATCACGAACCCCAATAAACCACCATAAAACCTCTCTACAATACAAAACTTAAATCTTCAAAAGGTGGAGAACACCCGTATTCTAAAACTTAAAATATTTAAAACCCAATATCCTAAATTTTCTCCTTAAACTTAAATGTGAAAATCACCTAAATTTTAACTGCAATATTCTATAAATGTCCAAAAAAATTTATCTTTGATTTATTCTCTCAATATCCTACACTTCTCTGAAGTACGTCTCTCTCATAATGAAAAAGGGCACAATCAAAACCTCTTCTTCTCTACTGTCAGGGCGGCTCTATAATGTTCAATGAATATTAAAGCCCTGTGCAATTTTGTCAAAAATTGGCCCTCTATTCATATCAAAAAAAAAAAAAAAATGGACCCTCAAAATATTAATTTTATCCCTGAAAATTTCCCAAATTTTTTTTGGCCCTGATCAGTTGCTTCTGTTGCACTTGTCCAGCGCCACCCCTGTCTACTGTACCTTAGATTCAATTTCCAACGAGAAAGATTCTCTTGCCAACAATCGCATAGTTGTCCGTATCTTACATATCTGGGAAGCACGAGACTTTAAAAGAGATAATGTTCTCCTAAACCTTGAATGTATTCTTCTTGATGAAAAGGTATACTAAACATCTAACTTTTTTTTTTTTCAATCCTTACCCCAAATACCATATGACCGGATGGCATCTTTCTTCAAGGATTCTACTATACAAGCCTCTGTTCTTCCTCATCGCATACATAAGTTCAAAGACGTGTTAATCGAGGGCAAGTTATTTTCTATTGCTGATTTCGATGTAGTGTCAGCCAATAGCCGTTATCGTCGGACCAACCATAGCTGCAAGCTTCTATTCACCGATAATACGTCTTTGGACGATGTTAAAGAAGAGCAGTGTCCAATTGGTACAAAGTTCTTCGGAATTTGTAGTTTTCCTGAGTTATTTATGATGACAGATAAGGGGGAGGAATTACCAGGTGGATATATTTCTCAAAAACTTTCCTAACTTAAGATTTTAGAACCACACCCGTGTGTATTAATTTGTCAATATGCTTGATCATTCACAGATGTTGTTGCCCAAATAGCAACGTTCAAGCCATCCGAAAATAAAGACAAGGCAAATCCCTCGAAGGCGTCACTTAATCTTATAGTTACATGTACTTTGGATAGGTACAATTTTGCATGTTTTTAAATTTTCTACTATATCCTCGGGTCTTCAGTTGTTTTGCTTTGACACCCAATCTTCCCCAATAAATGTAGTGGTGACACTGCATACGTTTCGATTTGGGAAGACTTTGCCTCTGCATCCCTTGCAAAGCTTACAAATCATATAAATGAACCTGTAGTTGTCATTGCAACACATCTTAATCCTCGAAAATTTATGGGTAAAATATCATTGTATAGGTAAAATACTAAACAAATCATACAAATGAACCTGTAGTTGTCATTGCCATGACTTCATTTTTAATACCATATTAATAGCTTCTGAATTTGACCCTTTTATTTTCTAAACAGGCAATATGCATCTGAATGGAACCGCGTCGACGAAGTTGTTTTTTAACGCCGAGAATGCTATCGTGAATAATTTTAGTCAAATGTACCACAACAGAACCGCATCGACGAACAACGATCCATACCACATTTAACTCTCATATTATATGACTCTATTTTATTTCGCTCCCCTTGGTTTCAGCAACTACTTCAAGAAAAACGTTGTCCCTTCAATGTTAGATGAGAAGACTGTTTTTGATCCAACAACCTGCACCAAATAGAGCAAATAGAGGCTTATGTCAAAGAACAAGGAGGCCAGGTAATTTAGAAGTTTTTTCCCTTACAATTATGATTGGAGAAAGTTTTGTTATTATACATAAAACCCTCAATCTGAAATATTGTAATATTGAGCAGGTGAAATTATTTTCATGTAAAGCAAAGATCGTTGATCTGGTATTAAGCAATGGAAGGCACTTCATATCATGCACCAGTTGCCGTCTAAAAAATGGTCAAATATGGGTTGAAATTGATGTGTGAAAATTGCGGTGCTATACAAGCTGTCGGCATACTTCGGTGAGGGTCTTCTTGGGCAGTACTCTCTTCGTCTTTTCTAAATATTTTAACCACCTACTCCTTCAGGTATCGTATTGAAGTCATTGTTGATGATGGTCACAAAACGGCAAAGTTTGTAATTTTCGACGAGGATGCAAAGAACATATTAAAGAGAAGTGCCTCAGATTTGGCTGGAGATATTGTAAGTAGTCCATACTCTTTCATTCCTAGATTTAAAGGCATCTCAAACGCTGTATTCGCTTCAAATTTCATTACTCACAGGCAAACAACGACGAATCTGAAGATGCAGTCTCTGAGCTTATCAAACACTTCATCGGGAAGACCTTTAATTTCACCGTTAAAGTGTCATTGTACAATTTGACAGCTAGATACCAAAGTTTCACGGAGGAAGACCTGGGCGAGCTGCCTCCAGATGTATCCGAGACACAGGTACACCCCACTCTTCTAAAAGAGATGAACTTGTCCAATAATTTTGTTGATTCCCTGTTCTGAACTTTTTCTATGGAATAGACAAGTAATATATAGAACCACTGCAATGGTTGAAGTGGAAAACTCAGTCCTCCAACTTCAGAGTGATGTGTCTGCTACTTCTGGATGTACGACGCCCTCGAAACTCCGCACTAACAGGTAGTTGTTTAATTCATTTTCATGATAACTAACATAGACCATCACAACAGATCCCTACTTTACAGTCTCTAAAACCAAATCTGATGATGATATTCTCCTAGCACTGTGGAAGAAACAACGTCTGCATAGGTGCGTTTTAAATTTATTTATTGAGAAATAATTTCAGGCATCACGCACCGTTCTCTTCATAGTTCTTACTGATCTTTGTATCCTTCGGGTAGAGGAAGCCGGCATGAAGTTGTTTCGGTAAAAGCAAGTGTCGAAAAAGTTAAGCAAACTTATCAAAAAAGAAAATCAAAAGTTAAGCAAAGGGAATCTCAAAATGGTTCTCCTGCATGTGAAGATAGCGTGACTCCATATATGATTTTCAAGAGTTACTAATGTGTTTATAACAAAATGTTGACCTCCCCGCCTCTGACAGGAAAATCAAAGAGCAAGTTGTGTCGAAACAATCATATAGGAAACAGGTAAAAGAGAAAAAGAAAAAAATATCGCATATATCATGTAAAGGAGCTAGATATTTATTTAAAATGTTTTATAACAACCACCAAATCCGCTTCAAAATTAAGATAGAAAATTATTTTGTATTTCTTAACTGATTGTTTTTCAAAAGGTATATTTTCATTAGATATTTTAACATTTGTCAATATGTGCTTTTGAAAGTATTTAAAATTCACTAAATTATATTAAATATTTAGTTGAGAATTGAGTAAAAAAAATAGTTGTTTTCAAATAGATTAAATTTTATTTTCAAAATATTTTTACTGAAATTAAATTACATTGGTTTTTGTGTTATCTTTTCTGTTTTAAAATAATATATGTTGCATTATAATTTAGATAATATTCTAAATTTTTTATTTTTACCAATTTATCTACACTACTAATTAAATTTTGACTTTATAATTTTTCAAGTTTTTCTAAAATTAACTAACTTTACCTTTTTCAAACTAAAAAGAATTAAATAAAAAAACTCAATTCACAAAGAATGTTAAATAGGTCTAATAGACATATAGGCTTGGTACAGAAAATCCGAAAACCCGAAAAACCCGAACCGAATTCGAACGGGTACCCGGATATGGAGAGCCCGATAGAGATGAGCAAATGGCCAAAATGGCTAAGTGTTGGAGAGGAGCAGCCAATAGAAGACACATGATAGTACACACTATCAGACCAAACCGATAAGAAAGAAACCGATGTGGACTTCCAAAAACCCCACTGCCACTGCACAACATAAGCACCTTATCGGTCACCAACCCGATAGGGCTTTGCCCGATAAGGAGTCCCGCGTTGACTTCTTCTGTATTTTGTTGACTTTCAGAACATTGACCGGGTTGACCCGGTTTGATTTGGGTTGACCCGGTTTCGAAATATGAGGTTATACATATGTTTTTAGCCTACATTAAACTAAACTTTATCTTATGGTTTTAATTTCTTGCCTCTTTTAGATCAAAACCTATGTTCTAAGAGAGTTTATGATATTTTATTTTGTATATCTTTTTATGATTTAAAGTTATCATCTTTTATTAATCTCTTGTTATCATTATGTCTATCTCATATTCTCTTTTGGTTTTTAACCATGAGTGAGTAGTCTTGTCTTTGGATTGTGGATTTGGTAGATTAGGAGTGTTTGGTGGTTGATGATTGATGATTAGTCTTAGATCTTATTGGTTCCTTAATTTGAAATGCTTTTAATGCTAGAATTTGACTTGATCTCTCAAATCTAGATCGTTGGTTATTTCATGCCCGAAAAGTGTTTGATGAAATTTTTGAACCAATCTCAAATTAGCTTTTCTTCCCTAGCCAATGAAAGTTGATATTAGGGCGATTAGTGAACTTAGTGGACTTGAATGTTAACGCTTATTGATTATCTAATTTGCAAATGAAAATTTAGCTAAATTAGGTGATTAGTAAAGTGATTAGTGCCATGAAAGTGGATTAGTCAATAATTGTGATCCATGTTCTAGGATTAGACTTAATTAGAGTCTTTCATCATTGATTAGTCATCATACTCTCCTTATTTAATGCTAAACCCATGATCATTGTTTTTCCCATTTGAAAGGTAACCATTTGCTCTTGTTTTATGTTTTATTACTTTATCTTTTGATTGCTCTTGTTTATTGCTATTTTCTTGCTTAGTTTACGCTTTTGTTTATTTCATTTACGCACTTAGTAGTTTGATAAACCAAAAACCAAACAAACTCATATTCCCTTAGCTTAATTAGAATTCCTTCGTAGCTTAGTGTATTGGTTCCAAAGTTCTCTAGTGGTTCGACCCTATACTATACTAAAGCTACTCATTAGTGCGTATTGTGTATGAGTTATGATTATTTGAATATCGCAAAACGATCAACATCACGTGGTCGTAGTAAAAACAGAAGAGAAAGAGGCATAGAAGAGGAAACCATGTGAGAGAGAGCGAAAAAGAAAAAACTTCAATTTAGGAGATGAATTGCACAATTGTAAATATTTACAAAGGTAGGTTATTTGTTAGAGATAATTTTTTGACCCACAACAAAGTGTCTATTTTGCAAATTGTGAATAATAAAATGTTCACTTTCCTAATTTAAATTTTTAAAAGTGTCTATTTTTTCAATTTCCTTTTAAAAATAAAACACAACTAGTTTTGAATTTTCAATAATAACACAAATTTAATATTAAAATTATTCAAAAACTCATCTTAATGAAAGAAATCTAAATCCTAAATTAGAAAAAGGAAACTCAAACATAATGTTTTAATTTTGTTTGTGCTTAATTTAAAATAAACAATTATTTTTCACACAATAATTTGTGGTATTTTTGAAATTTTAAACTTAGTGCGCTAAATTTAGAACAGCAACTATTTTTGTATTATTTTAGGATATTTCTCTTTCCTTTTTTAAATGTCACTTACACCGATCTTGTGGAGAAAATGGACCACGATTTTAGCCACAATGTTATAGTTTGGGTTGCAAATTCAAAAAAAAAAAGAGTTGGCGTATCTTTATCTTTAGACACGGACCTTCGTACAAGTACGAATCATCACACATACTCATAGTTGGGATATGAATTGGCGGTTTTTTCATCATAAGTTAATCTATATATAATAGCAAATCACTTTTTGGATCTGATTACATTATCATTTTGTTATAAGAAAAAAAAGTTAATCCAACGGTTAAGATAAAATGAGAGTGCTTTTTCGACGGTTCATATTCAAATGTCATCCACATCCCACATAAATCAGAAAGGTTCTTTGTCAATCATCATCTCTTCGATTTTTTGACAGAAATCGCAAAGTTTTTTGTTAATCAACGTCGCTTTTGTCAACTTGTGCGTCTCTTTGATTTTTTTTCTTTTCTAAATTGCTTTCTTCTTCGTGTTTATGTAGCCACCGATCTTCTTCTCCATTCTCCTCTTATATGAAGACGATTTAATTCATTCTATCTTCACTTCCTCGAACTTCAATTCACATGCAGTAACTCGATATCGCTTCACAATCATGTCTTTGTTTTCTTTGAGATTAACTATATGTAATTGCAACCTCTTTTGATCCGGTCACTATTTCCTCATAAAATTCATGTCGTCCTTATAAATTTATGAAATCAGATAATAAATTCATAATCTGTGGTTATTAAATTTACGGCAGAAATATGTGTTAATGTGGAAAAGAAACTGCTTTTTCATTCGTCTCTCTCGGAATTCTCCTAGAAAACTCTGATTTCGGTCTAGAACGCGAGCTCGGTCCTGATCAAAGCATCCATAGACTCGATCCAACAGATATCCTTTTATTGTATACATGATATGTATAGTCGGTCAACATATTTTGAATCCATATCCATTCATAATTAGTTGATTATTCGATGTCTACATCTACTATATAAAAGAAGATGGGGAATCTCTCCAGAGGTTGCCATATCAGCATTGGAAGGATTAACACGTGTCCATCTTCAAAATAGTTATTAACCTTTCTCTTCAACGTTTTGACTTTCGCTCTTTCGTTTCAACTTCCCTTGAGGATCTTCTTAGGCCTTACGACTTTAATAGCATCTTATTTTGAGATTTTAATGTAAAATATTAGGTTAACGTTGTCGTAATTACATCTCAGTTATCCACCACTCTCTTCATTGTCGTTGTTCCCAATTACCTTTGCTCCCGGATCATCTTCATCAGTTTCGTCGATAATGAATTTTAGAAAAGAATTCATTGTTGTTGATTACTTGATTTAGTTTTGACTATATGTTTTAATTCAGATGGTGAAGATGTAAAGGAGTAGAATGATTATGTAACATAATTTATGTTAATAACAGAAAAGACATAAACCTTAGCTGGTTGTCGCTGGGATTTGGTGATTTCTGGAAACTATTAGGAAAAATCTAAGATCGTTATAGTGATTTTATCACATTTTCTTATCAGTCTGCAGCAGATGAATTCAACAAAAACCTGAAAGGGAAAAAAATACACCATCTGAGGTATAATATGGAAGTGGGCTATTCTTTTTTTCCTCCCACTTCATTGCATGAAACTAACTTCTCTTTGATTTTTGGTTGAGGTTTGCCATATATAGAATTTGACTCATGCAGAGAGATTAAATCCTCACACCAATGGTATACTCAACACTCTTTGTGATCACTTGTCTCACTGTTCTTGCGCTTCAAATGAATTTATCTGTCCTCTCAGGTGGTTGGTTCTCCCTCATGCCTTTATGTGTATTTTCACTCTATATGGTGGGTTGGTGTTGCATTTTTTGGTGTTCATTTATTGGCACTGTTGGCTAAACTAATACATTTTCCATACTTTGCAACGTTAAAACTTTCATGTGTGTGGCATAAAATAAATCTTATTCATCCAATTCTTAAAAAAATACATTGCTCATGTTTACCACATGCTCATTTAGTTTGCAAATTTGTCGATAGTGTCAACAACAAGATGATATATTAAGTTGTTATACTTGTGGAAAAACAGAGAACGTATGGGTATGCCAAGTCTGTGGCTTCTCAGTTTGTGAAAGGTAATGTTTGGTTTACGTTTACATTCTAATAAGATTGCGATAACCTCAGTTTATATCTTCTTCAGAGGTCGAAGTTTCATTCATATATACTGAATTATGTTCTCCAATTGAACCTACAAGGAAGGGCTTCCCATTCCCATCAGGCACAAGAAAGAAATGCATCACTGTTATTCTCTTGATTTGTGAACACAACATGGGATTATGTTCATAGGTTAAACTGTATAAAAATAGAGGGAAATCAGTAGAGATGAACACCATTTTTCTGTCACACGAAGAACTTTACACTTGGACAAGCCAATCAGGCTCCTATCCATAATGCACACAAGTTGCTCATATTGCGTGAAAAGAAAGATGGGAGGCTTTGAGGTGATCCCAATCACAATGGAAATGATTGTATCCATTCCCAAGATCAACAAACTCTCAAATTTCAAAGCAAAAAAAAATTGGAAAGGATTCCTTGGTAGAACAATTAGAATGGATGTAGTGTGATAACGTAGTGCATGGTGGGGGTGAGCACAAATAAATCAAGAGCAGCGAAGTAAAGGGTGGATTTAGTGGACGAAGATCATCTTGTGTTTACTGAATTAAATCAAAATTTCTATGCTTATATGAATAGTAAATGAAGAAGAAGAAAAAATTAAAGAGAGAGACGGAACTACAAAAGAAGTGTCTAGAGTCTAGACATAAAAGAAAAATAGAGGTATGTGTTAAACTCGATAATTATCTATAATAGTAAGGCGGTAATTTGATCAAAATATGTTAATTAAAATATTAATTTGTAATGTCTATATAAAGAGAGAGACCGTAGTAAGAAGAAGAAAAATAAGAACAAAAATTTCTCTCTCACCCATTTTCACTCGTCCACTTCCTCTTCTTTGCCCAATTTTAAACAATAATATATATATTAACCTATAAACACATAAATAAATCATATATAATATAGTATAATTTATAACACGTTATCAGCACGAACATCTATATATCCGTTCTGATCAATTTCATACTATTTCATACCGAAAGGGTGAGGTTTAATTTATGTTATACAATTTAAATTTAATTTTATGTGTTATTTACGGAGTGGTAGGTTCGCCTCCTCCTTGATTTTATGGTAGGTTCTGCCTCCTAATTATCAGTGGAAAAGCCTAATAGGCTATGTCTTTCCGAATTGATCGTTATTTATGGTAGGCGCTGCCTCCTCGATCAAATAAAAATTATGTCTCCATAATCATATGGCAGGCTCTACCTCCTAGATTATGTGGAAGACTGTGCCTATTGATTTATTATTTCTTTTATCGTTTCTCTTAATTATTATTGCTTAATATATGGAAGGTTCTGCCTCCTGAAATTATTTTAATTTTTGCCGTTATTATATTTTTAAATATCTTGTCACGATTCTTTAAATTGAAAATTAAAATTAAAAAGGCTAGTCACTAATTTGATGTTTAAAATTTTGTGATATAGTTATCATGTCAAACTTGGCAAAGCTTAAGATTGCTGCCCTTGATATTTCTGGGAAAAATTATATGACATGGGCAGCAAGTGCAAAGATGCATCTAAAAGCGAATGGGCTTCTTAATGCCATCGCTAAAGTGGAAAAGACATCTGGTGATACCAGTGCCAAATCGGAAACGATATCCGATGAGAAAAATGTAAAGGCCATAATATTTCTACGCCACCATATTCATGATGGTTTAAAGGATGAATATATCACGAAAGAGGATCCTGCAGATCTTTGGCAATCACTCAAAGATAGGTTTGATCACCATAAATATGTGATCTTACCAAAAGCAAAACATGAGTGGTTGAATATGCGGTTTGAGGATTACAAAAGTGTTAGTGAATATAATTCTGCTTTGTTCGGAATAACCTCCAGGATAATGTTATGTGGAGAGAATGTAAGTGATTATGATATGATTGAAAAAAACTCTCCAAACATTTCATCCTGGAAATTTAATCTTGCAGCAACAATACCGGGCGAGAGAATTCACGCGTTATTCGGATTTGATGCAAGTCCTTCTTGTTGCTGAGCAAAATAATGAGCTCGTGAAAATGAACCATGAAACCCGTCCAACTGGATCGGCTCCATTCCCAGAAGCGAATGTGGTAGCATCTAATTTCCGAGGACGAGGACGTGGTCGCAGTAGAGGCCGTGGTCGTGGTCATGGAAAAGGTGGTGGACGAGGACAAGGAAGAGGATTCCAGGCAAATAATTTCAACGCGGGAAAAACCAACAAAAGATTTCATGAAAATGAAGTTGGTCGCGCGAATAAAAGAAAAACGGAGAATGCCTGTTACAGATGTGGCATGAAAGGTCATTGGGTACGTACATGTCGTACGCCGAAACATTTAGCCGACCTGTATCAAGAATCACAAAAGGCAAAAGAAAAGGATGTTGAAACAAACTTCATCTCCGATGAAGCTGGACCTTCCTTTAATGGCCTGAATGATGATAATCATCTTGATGTCGTAGATTATCTCATTGATCCTGAAGTATCAATGGGTATAAATGAAAACTAAAATCAATGTGACATGATAATTAGTCTTTTAAGTACTTTGTATAATATGCTTGTGTTTTGTATCATTTTAAATTAGTTTTTGTTGTAATATAACTTTCTGTTATATAAAGTTTTGTTTTAATATTGATGCATCTTTTATTAATATTGTGACACCATAAGATGTCAAATTTCGAGATCAAGGATGGAGATATATGTCTGGTAGACAGTGCGACGATGCACACAATAATTAAAGATAAAAAGTATTTCTCTGTTCTTGAAATGAAAGACTCCGCTGGAAGCGTGAGTACTGTATATAGTAATGCAAAGATTATTATGAGCTCAGGAAGAGTCAGATTTTCAATGCCAAAGGGGACAAAGTTGGAGATAAATGATGCATTATATTCCCCCGATTCATACAGAAACTTGTTAAGTTTCAAGGATATCCGAAGAAATGGATATCATATAGAGACCATGAATAAGAATGGCATTGAATATCTTTGCATTACATCGGAGAGGAAGCATATATTGGAAGAATTACCAATGACGTCCTCTGGATTATATTGCACAAAAATAAATATGACTGAATCATATGTTACAGTAAACCAGAAATTTACTAGTATATTTAAAGTCTGGCATGAAAGGCTATGACATCCGGGATCAGTCATGATGAGAAGAATTGTGCAAAATTCTAGTGGCCACCCGTTGAAAAACCAGAAGATTTTTCAGTCGGGCAAGTTTTCATGTAAAGCATGTTCTCAAGAAAAACTTATAACTCGGCCATCACCAGCTAAGGTTGGAAATGAATCTCTAGTATTCTTAGAGAGAATACATTGCGATATATGTGGACCTATTCATCCATCGTGCGGGCCGTTTCGATATTTTATGGTATTAATTGATGCATCCAGTAGATGGTCACACGTGTGTCTGTTGACAACATGTAATACGGCTTTCACAAAATTCATTGTCCAAATAATCAGGTTGAGAGCACAATTTCCTGATTATACTATAAAGAAAGTTAGGCTTGACAACGCTGGTGAATTCACTTCACAAGCTTTTAATGATTATGTCAATGGGGATAGATGTTGAGCACCCGGTTCCCCATATTCATACACAAAATGGCATGGCTGAGAGTTTGATTAAATGGCTGCAACTCATTGCGAGACCGTTAATATTGAGAACAAATCTCCCAATTAATGTATGGGGACATGCTATATTGCATCCTGCGGCATTGGTCCAGATAAGACCAAGTGCATATAATAAATATTCCCCATTACAATTAGCATCTGGCCAGGAACCAAATATATCCCATCTTCGAGTTTTTGGGTGTGCGGTTTATGTTCCTATAGCCCCACCGCAAAGAACAAAAATGGGACCACAAAGAAGATTGGAGACATATACCGGGTATATGTCACCAAGTATAATTCGGTATATTGAACCAAAAACTGGTGATATGTTTACGGCACGTTTTGTCAATTGCCATTTTAATGAAGATGAATTTCCAGCGTTAGGGGGAGGAGTTAAGGGAATACCAAAAGATATTACTTGGTGTACACCATCTTTGGTACATCTTGATCCTCCAACAAAACAACGCGAACTGAAAGTTCAGAAAATTGTACACCTACAAAAGATGGCAAATCAGTTACCAGATGCATTTACAAATACAAAAGGGTGACTAAATCATATATACCCGCTGCAAATGCTCCATCAAGAATCGATGTTCCAGAAGAACAAAGTGATGGGAGCAGGGCAAATGAACCTAAGGTTCAATTAAAGAAGGGGAGGGCAATGGGCTCTAAGGATAAAAATCTCCGAAAGAAAAAGAAATTGGGAGAACAAAATGAGAAGGTTCTAGAAAAACCACATAAAGAAAAATGTCCATAAGACATATATGAAAGGGTTCCAGAAGAACCAGATAAAGAAAAATGTTCAGAAGATGAACATGATACAGGAAAATATGAGATTTCCATTAATTATGCCCAAAATGGAAAATTATGGGCGAAAAATAAAATAGATGATACTGATGGAATATTCTCTTTCTCTGTATTCAAAGAAATTGATCATGATGATCCAGACCCAAGGTCCGTATCAGAGTGCCAGGAAAGGCCTGATTGGGAGAAATGGCAAATGGCCATGAGAAATTAATTAATCTCCCTCAATAAAATAAATGTATTTGGACCTATAGTTATTACACCTAAGGATGTAGTACCGGTTGGGTACAAGTGGGTCTTTGTGCGAAAAAGAAATGAGAAAAACGAAGTAACAAGATATAAAGCCCGACTTGTGGCACAAGGTTTTTCTCAAAGACCGGGAATTGATTATGAAGAGACATATTCTCCGGTCATGGATGCAATCACATTCAGGTACTTAATGACCTTAACGGCATCTAAAAATTTGGAAATGTACCTAATGGATGTTGTGACTGCATATCTATATGGATCACTTGATAATGATATATACATGAAAATCCCAGAAGGATTAGAGATCCCAGAATGATCAAAAATGCATGAAGTATCATCTAAAGAAATATGTTCGGTCAAATTACAAAGATCACTTTACGGATTAAAGCAATCCGGACGCATGTTGTATAATCGCTTAAGTGTATATTTGTTGAGTAAAGGATACATCAACAATGCGATATGCCCTTTGTGTTTATTAAGAAATCCCTGTCAGGATTTGTGATCATTGTTGTATATGTAGATGACCTGAACATAATTGGGACTCAAAAGGAGATTGATGATGCAAGAACTCATATGAAAAAAGAGTTCGAAATGAAAGATCTTGGAAAGACAAAATTTTGTCTCGGGCTTCAGATAGAACATCTCAAAGATGGAATTTTTGTACATCAATCAAATTACACCAAAAGGGTGTTAAAATGCTTTAATATGGATAAAGCGACTCCTTTGAGTACTCCAATGGTCAATAGATCGCTTGATGTTGACAAGGATCCATTTCGACCTTGTGAAAATAATGAAGAGGTATTAGGTTCTGAAATACCTTATATGAGTGTTATTGGTGGACTAATGTATCTTGCACATTGTACTAGACCAGATATAGCTTTCGCTACTAATCTACTTGCAAGGTACAGTTCATCTCCTACGCGCAGACATTGGAACGGGATAAAGCACATATTCCGTTATCTTCAAGGTACAATCGATTTTGGAGTATTTTATTCAAGAAACCCTGAGGTTGGTCTAGTTGGTTTTGCAGATGCAGGCTATTTATCAGACCCGCATAAAGCTCGATCGCAAACCGGATACGTTTTTACAATTGGTGGAACTGCGATCTCATGGCGGTCCCAGAAACAGACTTTGGTCGCTACTTCTTCGAATCATGCAGAAATTATTGCACTTCATGAAACATGTAGAGAATGTGTATGGCTCAGATCAATGACTCAACATATTCAAGAAGCAAGCGGAATCACCATCAGCAAAGAGCCAACAATATTATTTGAAGATAATGCTGCATGCGTTACCCAAATTAAAGAAGGTTACATCAAGAGCGATAGGACGAAGCACATTCCTCCGAGATTTTTTTTCTTACACTCAAGAACTCGAGAAGAACCAGGAGATTGATGTTCAATATATTCGCTCAAGTGACAACGCTGCAGATCTATTTACAAAGGCGCTTCCGACTACAACGTTCATAAAACATGTTTAGAGTATCGGAATGCGTCACCTACGAGATCTATAAAGAAAGATTATATATATATCTTTTCCAGGAGGAGACTGCACTCTTTTTCTCTTTTTATGGTTTTTTGTCCCACTAGATTTTTCCATGATAAGGTTTTTAACGAGGCAGTACAGATCACCCAAACATTGATAGATAATTAAGGGGAGTGTTAAACTCAATAATTATCTACAATAGTAAGTCGGTAATTTGATCAAAATATATTGATTAAAATATTAATATGTAATGCATATATAAAGAGAGAGACGTGTAGTAAGAAGAAGAAGAAAAATAAAAACAAAAATTTCTCTTTCACCCATTTTCACTCGTCCACTTCCTCTCCCTCACCCAATTTTAAACAATAATATATATATATTAATCTATAAATACATAAATAAATCATATATAATATAGTATAATTTATAACAGTACGAAGGAATTTTTTTTTGCTTGATATCAAAAATATTTTTTAGTATGTCATCGTTAACTTCATTTTGATATAAACAAAAGAGATTTGCATTCGAGCTAGTTTTGGTCGAATCAAGTTGGATGAGTGTCTTGAAATTTTTGTTCAAAAAAATTCAACAATTTTTTTTTTAAAAATGATGGTTTGATATAGGTGTTTAAAAACATAAAAGTAAACATATGTGGGCCAATATCTTTTGGTTTATGATTAAGAATTATAGTAGATTAACAAACAAAACATTTTTCAATGAAAGTTTTAGAATTTATTAAAAATAATATACAAGAGTATTAAAAAATACCACAAAGTTTAGATTTATGAAAAGTTCTTAAAAGTCCAAGAGTTACTTTTCCTAATAGATTTTATGAACCCTTAAGACTTTTAGAATATGGTGATAATTTTGGAAAATAAAAGACAAATGTGGATTTTTTAGAATTGCCCAAATATTATGTAGGTTTATCATACAATATCCAACCAAAAAAAATCATATAATTTGAATGTTGCTTTGATTTTGGTGAATTTGATGAACTTACAACCCTAAATCCGATACTGATAAGAAACAAAAAAATGAAATAATTATATTTCTATCCGACTCATTCTGATTATTTAACGGATGTGTTCATCTTTCCTCTTTTTCTGCTCATTCTGATTATTTAACGGATGTGTTCATCTTTCCTCTTGTAAGGGATAATGAAGCGGCCATGATCAAAAAAATCGCCAATGATGTTTCAAACAAGCTGAATAATTCTGCGCCCTCAAGGGATTTCGACGGTTTAGTTGGGACGAGAGCTCATATGGAGAATATGAATTTGTTCTTACACTTAGACTCCAATGAAGTGAGGATGATAGGGATTTGGGGTCCTTCCGGAATTGGTAAGAGCACCATCGCCAGAGTTCTGTTTAGCGAACACTCTTGTAAGTTCCAACTTAGTGTCTTCATGGAGAATATCAAAAGCCACTATCTAACTATTCATGGTTGCGATGAGTATAGCGCAAAACTGCAACTACAGAGCGAGTTCATGTCCCAAATATTCGACAAGAAGGATATCAAGATTCAGCATTTAGGAGTTGTACGAGCCAGGTTAAAAGGCAAGAGAGTGTTTGTGGTTCTTGATGGCGTGGATCAGTCTGTGCAATTAGATGCAATGGCCAAAGAAGCGGGGTGGTTTGGTCCTGGAAGTCGGATTATCATCACAGCGCAAGATAAACAGCTTTTGAATGCACATGGGATTAACCATATTTACGAGGTGGGGTTTCCAGCCGACGATGAGGCTCTTGAAATCTTCTGCATGTCTGCTTTTGGTCAAGATTCCCCATATGAAGGTTTTGAGGAGCTTGCTTCGGAAGTTACGAGACTTGCCGGTAATCTCCCTTTGGGACTAACGGTTATGGGATCTCATTTGAAAGGAAGGCCCATAGAGGAGTGGAAAAGGGAACTACCGAGGTTAAGGACAAGCCTTGACGGAAAAATCGAAAGCATTTTGAAGTTCAGTTACGATGCCTTATGTGATGAAGACAAAGAATTATTTCTTTATATAGCCTGCTTTTTCAACTATAAACAAATTGAGAAAGTGGGAGCTCTATTAGACAAAAATTATCTTGCATATAATTTCTCTAATGTGAGTCAAGGTCTTCATGTCTTAGCTGAGAAATCTCTCATATCTGTCAGCAGCTGGGGGGGTATAGAGATGCATGATTTGCTAGCACGCTTTGGTAGAGATATTGTTCGTAAACAATCCATTCGTAAACCTGGGAAACGTCAGTTTTTGGTTGATGCTAGAGATATATGCAAAGTACTGAATAATGATACAGATGTAAGTTTTCACATTAGTCTTTCACTGCATTTCTCTTACGGAATCTGATAATTAATCATCGTTACTTATGTGTGTTTGGGTTCTTTTTCAGAGTCGTGGAAGTGTTGTAGGCGCAATTATTAACCTTCCTGAGATCGAGGGTGAGTTAAATAAATGTGACAGTGCCTTGGAAAGCATGTCTTGTCTCCAGTTCTTAAGACTCAACGACTATAGTCGTAGTCGTAATTCTTACTTACCACAATGTCTGAACAATCTACCTCGAGAAGTTAAATTACTAGATTGGCCATATTATCCGATGACATGTCTGCCTTCTGATTTTAATCCGGAGTTCCTCGTCGAACTAAACATGTCTAACAGCAACCTTCAAAAATTATGGGAAGGAATTAAAGTAAGTTTTATTTTTATTATTTGTTTCTATAAAAACTTTGTTTACTTCGGTTTTATTTGAATATATAATTTGTCTTTTCGTACAATATGATTTAGCTGCAAAATAAAAAAGTGATCTCAACAGCATTGAAATCGAATTAAATCTTTATGGCATTGAAATGTGTTCTATGACTAGTTTTTCTTTGATGCGTTCACTACTAAGTGTATCAACGTATTTGTTCTTTGTACAGACGATTAGAAATCTCAAGTGGATGGATTTGATTAATTCCTATTGTCTGAGGGAGCTTCCTGATCTCTCTACTGCCACTAATCTCCACGAACTGAATCTTACTCGTTGCCAAAGTCTGGTGGAGCTCCCATCTTCTATTGGGAATGCCATTAATCTTCGAATATTAGTGCTTATTGAATGCTCAAGTCTAATAGAGCTCCCATCTTCTATTGGTAGTGCTATTAATCTCGAAAAATTGAATCTTCATGGCTGCTCAAGTCTAGTGGAGCTTCCATGTTCAATTGGGAATGCTATTAAGCTCAAGCGATTGGATATCAGTGATTGCTCGAGGCTAGTGGAGCTTCCATCTTCTATTGGTAATGTTACTAGTCTTGAAGATTTAGATCTTAGTGGTTGCTCGAGTCTAGTGGAGCTCCCATCTTCTATCGGTAATCTTAGAATTGGAGGTTTGGATGTTAGTGGTTGCTCAAATCTAGTGAAACTCCCATCTTCTATTGGAAATATCACTGGGCTCTGGAAATTGGATCTAAGTGGTTGTTCGAGTCTGGTGGAGCTCCCATCTTCTATTGGAAATAACACTGGACTCTGGAATTTGGATCTAAGTGGTTGCTCGAATCTGGTGAAGCTACCCTCTTCTATTGGAAATCTTAAGTTGTCGTGTTTGCTTTTAAAAGGTTGCTCAAAGTTAGAGGCCATTCCGATCAACATCAACATGGAATCTCTCGATGAACTTGATCTCACTGATTGTTTGTTGTTGAACTTGAGATTTCCACAAACATCGAATTTCCTCCAGACGCCGAATTGCATATCTCATACTGGGAAAACCTCGGAGAATTCTCGCATGCTTTTAAATACATCACTGAGATGCACTTGAGCGATAAGAGAATACAAGAAATTGCTCCATGGGTCAAGGAATTATCTCGTCTACGAAAACTTGTAATCAAGGGATGCACAAAGCTGGTTTCACTCCCACAGCTTCCAGACTCCTTACGATTCCTAGATGCAGAAAATTGTGAGTCCCTAGAGACGCTAGATTGGTCTTTTCACAATAATAAGCTTATCGGCCTCAACTTTGTTAACTGCTTCAAATTGAGTCAAGAAGCAAGAGACCTCATCATCAAGACCTCATCATCAAGTTATCGATGGGCACTCTTACCCGGAGAAAAAGTGCCCACGCACTTCACTTACCGAGCCACTGGGAGTTCCCTGTCCATGAAACTGAACGGGTTTGATAGGTTCTTGAGTTTTAAGGGGGCTTGCGTCTTGATGGTTAATAAGGGTGACGATTGGAACAGTTGGGGGGGAGTATATCATCGCATCACAGAAAAACAGAATGGTGTCAATGTTATGTGCAGATCGGTAAACATCGACCTATCGACACGTTTGAAGAAGCATCTGCTCATATTCCAATGTGAAGAAAAGAAACTACCAAAGTTATCCAATTCGTCCAGCGAATTAGTCTTTGAGTTCAAAGTCTACAATAAGAAATTCGAGATAGAAGAATGCGGGATATCTGAGTTCAAATCAGTTTAAAGTTGATGTGTATTTCTTATGTTGTATGTGTAAGATTATCAATGTGTGATATTGGTTTATGTCAAATTGACTGATGGATTTGCTAATATATCAAGCAAACAGTTGCTATACAGAGTCTTTTATGTCATTTATTATAATCTTTGTTTCATACTCGTTAAATGATCGATCAACAACAAAAAAAAGTTTCTTCAACTCTTATACACGATTGAGGTTTGCAACTCTTATACACGATTCTGAAAAATGTAAGGATCTAATTAATGTTTATGTTACTCTATCAAGCACGAGAAGCCTTTTCGATTAATCAATCAATGGACTTGGAAGAAGTTTCTCTTGTTGTGGCTGCGTGGTACCACTTCTCATCATCCCGCAGAATTCTTCATAGTTTATTCTTCCATCCTGCACAAGAGACCGGTTTGTTAATCTCAATCATGGCTTAATACTTGTTCATAACTTCTTTGATGCTAGGAAACAAAACTTACATTATCTGCATCGACTTCCGCTATGACTTCTTTGATGCTAGCTTCATCTCTCATACCATACTCTTTCATGGCTGACTCCAACTCATCCATTGTGATAAACCCGTGTAAAACCAAATCCATATTGCTGTCTCAGAATAGTTCTAACTTGTAAGTCTATATTTTCTCTGTTCCACCTGAGATTCAAGGGACCACCGCTGTTGTCTTTGTCAAAGTATTGGAAGGCTTTGAATAAGTGCTCGTCTCGATCCAATCTGTATCTATTCATCGTTGCTGAGATAAACTCGATGTAGTCTATAGTTCTGTTACCATCTACATCAGCCTAAAATATATACAGAAACGCTTCTCTACACAGATTCTATCTTTTTTGAGAAAAATATGAAAGAATAGAAGTGGAGCAAAGAGATGGAGATACTCACGGCTTCCATGAGTTGCTTAACTTCAGTTTCAAAAAGTTTAGAGCCGAGTTTAGCCAGCCCGGTTTTCAGTTCTTCGTACGTGATTGTGCCGCTTTTATCGGTATCCATATTTCCAAACATTGTTTTAAGACCTTTAATTTCTTCTTCCGAGAGACTCTCTGCAATAACCTGCAAAACAAAATTAGAAACACAACCAATGATTAGGCAAAACAGAACATAATGCGTACTTGCAAAAGAGAAGCTTGTAGCTGTGCCTTTAGAGCTAGCTTCTTAAGTTTGTTCATTGCTCGGAATTGCTTCATCTGAGATAACACAGCACTATCAATAGGTTTGTCTGGCGCTTCTCCGTCTCTGATCCAAGGATGTTCTAAAAAAAAACACGAGGATTACTATAAGAGATTAGCAAGGCATTTCAAGTAGGTTGATCACAAAATTGCACTAGAGAGACGAAGTGGACTTTACCAAGAGCTTGTGCCGCAGATATTCGTTTCTTGGGGTCCCTAGTGAGCATCTTCCTCACAAGGTCTTTAGCACTCTCAGATATCGAAGGCCATGGTTGGCTCTCAAAATCAATTTCTCCCTTTAAAATCTCATCAAATATCCCCTTCTCAGTTTCTACAATGTAACAACAACAACATCATAAAACAGATAAATTACATAACTAAATCAAAGAATTTGTCAGCTTTTACTAACCAGCCCAAAAAGGAGGTACACCACAAAGCAAGATGTATAGAATAATCCCTGCACTCCAAATATCGATTTCTTTTCCGTAACTTCATCTTAATACTTCAGGAGCAACATAGTAAGCACTTCCAACTATATCCCTGTAAACTTTCCCTGCAATTTTGTTTTTTCAGTTTATAAAACAACATATCAAGCATATGAACACATTATCAACTAACTAAACTGGCATAACTTGACAATTTAACGGTGTCTCAAGCGTAACAATTACGCACATTCCCAAATTCACACAAAACTTGCAAAGCCTCTGTTTTGAAGCTTACCACAACATCCTCGTATCCACAATATAAATCTAACATTTAAGAAAGCTAAAACCTTTGTACTTAACTATAAGCAGAAGAAGAGAATTTCATTACACAGCTCACCTAACTAAAATGGCATAACTTAACAATAAGATAAGGAAAACAAAACTTGCAAAGCCTCTGTTTTGAAGCTGACCCCTATGTACTAAATTCTTAATTTATAGACTATTTAAAGAGCTCTCTGGATAACCCATTTTCTTGTTGATTCATCTACATACCAAAGAGCTCTCTGTATATAGAATAAGTAAGTTGATTCTCCTAGTTTCCTCGTGAAAATCCTACACTTTCTACCCTAAATCCTAGTAACTATCTTCTGAATTTGTCCTCCTGATGGTGCAGAGTGCAGAACACCTATAAAACTATCCTACCACAAATTCTTTTTGATTCTCCAAACCACCAAGAAGAACATGGTTCGGAATTCTTAACTTTGAAATGCCGTCCTCCGGTATTTAGGAATGGTAACTCTGTGAAGATTCCTGAAGGCTGGATTCATCCTTGCCATCCAAGGATAATCCTTGGATTGAGCCTTTAGAGCCGCTTTTTGGGCGTTTACCTCTCCTGTCAATGTAGACGAAATCTGGACCAACTCATCTCGCTGACAACGGTTGTTGATTCCAGAATTGCCAACCGAAAAATCTCGAATGTTTCCAGAATTTCCATTCGAGAGATCAGGCCTTGAGGTCTCATCCAATTAGACCAACTCTGTTGCTTGGTGGGGAGGAGGAGAGAGTAACGACAAAGGCTTCTCCCAAGCTCCTTTCGAGATAGATAGGGATGAAGTTTTCGGCTCAGTGATGCACGTCGCAGGTGTAACGACTACCGCGAGGGGAGTTGGATTTTTCCTTCTCTACACTTCTGTGAGCCTCATGAACAGATTGGGCACAACCCTTCGATTGAGTCTTAGACGGCGCAGAGAGAGTTGAAGCTACAAGAGGAGGAGACGTTACTGCCTCCATTGTTACCGGATCCGAGTTGAGAGTAGAGAAACAACATAACTCAACAGACTTGTCTACGACCCGAGGTTTCTCCACCGGTAAGCTCGACGACGCTGAATGTGCTGACCATCTATTTAGTAGAGGCGAGTGAGGGTCTGCGTTATCGGAAGACTTCCCGCCGGAGGAGACCCCAGCCATTACGACATGTTCCGGAGTAAGATTCGAAGCTTTCGGTTTAGCCTTTGGATTTGTGACGAGCGAATCCATGGTGGGTTTTTTGCAGATGATCGGAAAGAAGATGGCTTGCCGTAGGAGAAGAAGGGAGAGCAGTTGGCGACGACTCCGTACCGGCGGAAACGACGAGGAGGATTGCCAGAATTGTTTTAGGGTTTCACCTTAACTATCGCCGAATTGGGGGCGCGTGTCTATTGGAGTTGTTTTGAGTCCTTTTTATGCATTGTGTGAAGTGTAAACAAACGTGTGAGTTTGTTGATGATAATCGATATGGCATTTGGAGATAAGAATTTATGCAAGAGAATTCGTATTTACAAACTTATCAAATTGGTGCGCTATCGGATAAGTATGGTTCAAAAGATGTAATTGGTTTCGTCGACACTCCATGATTTTTCCATAGACTGTTCAGATTTTGGGTAATTTTGATGAGATATTTTGGCAATTGGAAGTAGTCGAGTCGAGGTAAGAGGTTTCGAAAATACTCAAACTCAACTTTGTACTTTTGTCGAAAGAAATCAGGCAAGTACTATACTTTTCATTTCTTTGCAAGAAATTACTTTTATTTACTTAAGGGTTTTATTTTTGCAATATTTTTTCAATAATATTATAACTCTGGTAGCTCCAAGTTAAATATAGGTCTTCTAAAAAAAAATGTTTGTTAGCTTCACGAATTAGAAATTAGAAAGTCTAGGATTCATCCAAACTAAACACATGCATATCTAACAATAACAAAATGATAATAATACATGGTGATATGTATCAACAGACAAAACATATGTTGCAAACTACGTTTTCTCTAACTTCGTCCATAGCTACTGGTGTCCACTGTCATCTCATCGCGCTATCCACCATCATCATGTCTTTAAGAGGAATTTTGGAACAGTGTTGTTTCGTTAGATTCCGTTCAGATCTAATTGGGAATTGTCGTTTTCGACACCGGTGACAATCCCAAAAGGGAAGTGTTGGCAACCAGCCACCGTTGTAAGCATAAATAGTAGATTTGGGTTGAACTATTTGATTTTGGTTGTTCATTCTGAAGCCATCAGTGTTCTACGCGAATCCACCTTTGCTCCTCCCGGAGCCACCGTACTTCATCGTGATCGTAACCGGAGGACAAACCACTGATTTGGAAAGAGAAGGAAAGAAAAGAGACCATCTGGTGAAGTGTAGAGCTCGGGTGCTAGTACTTGGTCCGAGTGGAAACGAAAGAGAAAGAGGCAGAGAAGAGGAAGCCATGATAGAGAGAAAAAATTTTGATTTAGGAGATGAATGGCACAATTGTAAATATTTGCAAATGTAGGGTTATTTGTTAGAGAGAATTTTTTGGACCCACAACAAAGTGTCTATTTTGCAAAGTGTGAATAGTAAAGTGCTCATTTCCTAATTTAACTTTTTAAAAGTGTATACTTTTCCAATTTTCTCTTAAAAATAAAACACAACTAGTTTTGAATTTTCAATAATAACACAAATTCAATATCAAAATGATTCAAAAACCCATCCTAATGAAAAAAATCTAAATCATAAATTAGAAAAGGGGACTCAAATATAATGTTTTAATTTTTTTTATACATAATTTAAAATAAACAAGTATTTTTCTCACAATAATTTGTGGTATTAAAATTTTAGTGCACTAAATTTAGAACAACAGCTATTTTATGTTATTTTAGGGTATCTCTCTTTTAAAAAATGTCACTTACACCGATCTTGTGGAGAAACTGGACCACGATTTTAGCCACAATGTTGTAGTTTGGGTTGCAAATTTAAAAAAAAAAACATGAGTTGACATATCTTTAGACACGGACCTTAGGAATGTTAAAAGTGGGTAAAAATCCAATGGGTATCCTAAACACTGTTGAAATTTTAAGCCCACAACCCTACCCTTTTACCTAAAAAATATGTGAGGTTTAAAATGGGCGGGTCTTGCTATGCAATTTACCCTATAGGCTTTAGGGTACCATAGGATTTTCTGTATTTTACTTATTTATTATTTATTTTACAAATCTATCCTCTTTTATATTTAATAATTATATTAAAATTTAACTAGTTAAAATATAATAACTAGTTTTGCTTTAAAACGTGATTCCGTGTTTTTCTGTCAAAAATATGATTATGTGTTATCCGCCAAAAATGTTATTTTGCGTTTTTCCGCCAAAATGTTGTTTTCTTGCCAGAAATGTGATTATGTGTTTTCCCTTCAAAAACGTAGAATAAAGTTTTTCCGCCAAAACCATGATTTTGCATTTTTTGTTTTTCCGCCAAAAATGTGATATCGTGTTTTTCCGCCAAAAACGTGATTCCGTGTTTTTCCGCCAAAAATATGATTGTGTTTTTCTGCCAAAAATGTGATTTTGTATTTTTTGTTATTCCGCCAAAACGTGATTCCCTGTTTTCCCGCCAAAAATGTGATTCCGTGTTTTCCCGCCGAAAATGTGATTTTGCATTTTTTTGTTTTTCCGCCAAAAATATGATTTCGTGTTTTCCCTCCAAAAACATGATTATGTTTTTTCCCGCCAAAAACGTAAAATTACGTTTTCCCGCCAAAAAGAAAACGAAAAATTTCATTATCCCGCCAAAAATATGATTCCACATTTTCTCTCGCTAAATACATAAATCATGTTTTCCCATCAGAAACGCAAAATCGTGTTTTCGAGATAGATAGGGGTGAAGTTTTCAGCTCAGTGATGCACGCCGCAGGTGTAACGACTGCCGCGAAGAGAGTTGGATTTTCCTTCTCTACACTTTGGTGAGCCTCATAAACAGATTGGGCACGACCCTTCGATTGAGTCTTAGACGGCGCAGAGAGAGTTGAAGCTACAAGAGGAGGAGACATTACTGCCTCCATTGTTACCAGATCCGAGTTGAGAGTAGAGAAACAACATAACTCAACAGACTTGTCTACGAACCGAGGTTTCTCCACCGGTAAGCTCGACGACGCTGAATGTGCTGACCATCTATTTAGTAGAGGCGAGTGAGGGTCTGCGTTATCGGAAGACTTCCCCTCGGAGGAGACCCCAGTCATGACGACATGTTCCGGAGTAAGATTCAAAGCTTTCGGTTTAGCCTTTGGATTTTTGCAGATGATCGGAAAGAAGATGGCTTGCCGTAGGAGAAGAAGGGAGAGCAGTTGGCGACGACTCCGTACCGGCGGAAACGACGAGGAGGATTGCCAGAATTGTTTTAGGGTTTCACCTTAACTATCGCCGAATTGGGGGCGCGTGTCTATTGGAGTTGTTTTGAGTCCTTTTTATGCATTGTGTGAAGTGTAAACAAACGTGTGAGTTTGTTGATGATAATCGATATGGCATTTGGAGATAAGAATTTATGCAAGAGATTTCGTATTTACAAACTTATCAAATTGGTGCGCTATCGGATAAGTATGGTTCAAAAGATGTAATTGGTTTCGTCGACACTCCATGATTTTTCCATAGACTGTTCAGATTTTGGGTAATTTTGATGAGATATTTTGGCAATTGGAAGTAGTCGAGTCGAGGTAAGAGGTTTCGAAAATACTCAAACTCAACTTTGTACTTTTGTCGAAAGAAATCAGGCAAGTACTATACTTTTCATTTCTTTGCAAGAAATTACTTTTATTTACTTAAGATTTTTATTTTTGCAATATTTTTTCAATAATATTATAACTCTGGTAGCTCCAAGTTAAATATAGGTCTTCTAAAAAAAAATGTTTGTTAGCTTCACGAATTAGAAATTAGAAAGTCTAGGATTCATCCAAACTAAACACATGAATATCTAACAACAACAAAATGATAATAATACATGGTGATATGTATCAACAGGAAAAAACATATGTTGCAAACTACGTTTTCTCTAACTTCGTCCATAGCTACTGGTGTCCACTGTCATCTCATCGCGCTATCCACCATCATCATGTCTTTAAGAGGAATTTTGGAACAGTGTTGTTTCGTTAGATTCCGTTCAGATCTAATTGGGAATTGTCGTTTTCGACACCGGTGACAATCCCAAAAGGGAAGTGTTGGCAACCAGCCACCGTTGTAAGCATAAATAGTAGATTTGGGTTGAACTATTTGATTTTGGTTGTTCATTCTGAAGCCATCAGTGTTCTACGCGAATCCACCTTTGCTCCTCCCGGAGCCACCGTACTTCATCGTGATCGTAACCGGAGGACAAACCACTGATTTGGAAAGAGAAGGAAAGAAAAGAGACCATCTGGTGAAGTGTAGAGCTCGGGTGCTAGTACTTGGTCCGAGTGGAAACGAAAGAGAAAGAGGCAGAGAAGAGGAAGCCATGATAGAGAGAATTTTTTTTGATTTAGGGTTATTTGCAAATGTAGGGTTATTTGTTAGAGAGAATTTTTTGGACCCACAACAAAGTGTCTATTTTGCAAAGTGTGAATAGTAAAGTGCTCATTTCCTAATTTAACTTTTTAAAAGTGTATACTTTTCCAATTTTCTCTTAAAAATAAAACACAACTAGTTTTGAATTTTCAATAATAACACAAATTCAATATCAAAATGATTCAAAAACTCATCCTAATGAAAAAAATCTAAATCATAAATTAGAAAAGGGGACTCAAATATAATGTTTTAATTTTTTTTATACATAATTTAAAATAAACAAGTATTTTTCTCACAATAATTTGTGGTATTAAAATTTTAGTGCACTAAATTTAGAACAACAACTATTTTATGTTGTTTTAGGGTATCTCTCTTTAAAAAAATGTCACTTACATCGATCTGTGGAGAAACTGGACCACGATTTTAGCCACAGTGTTGTAGTTTGGGTTGCAAATTTTTTTTAAAAAACATGAGTTGACATATCTTTAGACACGGACCTTAGGGATGTTAAAAGTGGGTAAAAATCCAATGGGTATCCTAAACACTGTTGAAATTTTAAGCCCACAACCCTACCCTTTTACCTAAAAAATATGTGAGGTTTAAAATGGGCGGATCTTGCTATGCAATTTACCCTATAGGCTTTAGGGTACCATAGGATTTTCTGTATTTTACTTATTTATTATTTATTTTACAAATCTATCCTCTTTTATATTTAATAATTATATTAAAATTTAACTAGTTAAAATATAATAACTAGTTTTGCTTTAAAACGTGATTCCGTGTTTTTCTGTCAAAAATATGATTATGTGTTATCCGCCAAAAATGTTATTTTGCGTTTTTCCGCCAAAATGTGATTTCGTGTTTTCTTGCCAAAAATGTGATTATGTGTTTTCCCTTCAAAAACGTAGAATAAAGTTTTTCCGCCAAAACCATGATTTTGCGTTTTCTGTTTTCCGCCAAAAATGTGATTTCGTATTTTCCCGCCAAAAACGTGATTCCGTGTTTTTCCGCCAAAAATATGATTGCGTTTTTCTGCCAAAAATATGATTTTGTATTATTCCGCCAAAAATGTGATTCCCTGTTTTCCCGCCAAAAATGTGATTCCGTGTTTTCCCGCCGAAAATGTGATTTTGCGTTTTTTTGTTTTTCAGCCAAAAATATGATTTCGTGTTTTTCCTCCAAAAACATGATTATGTTTTTTTCCGCCAAAAACGTAAAATTACGTTTTCCCGCCAAAAAGAAAACGAAAAATTTCATTATCCCACCAAAAATATGATTCCACATTTTCTCTCGCTAAATACATAAATCATGTTCTCCCATCAGAAATGTAAAATCGTGTTTTCGAGATAGATATGGGTGAAGTTTTCAGCTCAGTGATGCACGCCGCAGGTGTAACGACTGCCGCGAAGAGAGTTGGATTTTCCTTCTCTACACTTTCGTGAGCCTCATGAACAGATTGGGCACAACCCTTCGATTGAGTCTTAGACGGCGCAGAGAGAGTTGAAGCTACAAGAGGAGGAGACATTACTGCCTCCATTGTTACCGGATCCGAGTTGAGAGTAGATAAATAGCATAACTCAACAGACTTATCTACGACCCGAGGTTTCTTCACCGGTAAGCTCGACGACGCTGAATGTGATGACCATCTATTAGTAGAGGCGAGCGAGGTTCTGCGTTATCGGAAGACTTCCCCCCGGAGGAGACCCCAGCCATGACGACATGTTCCGGAGTAAGATTCGAAGCTTTCGGTTTAGCCTTTGGATTTGTGACGAGCGAATCCATGTTGGTTTTTTTGCAAATGATCGGAAAGAAGATGGCTCGGCATAGGAGAAAAAGGGAGAGCAGGATGGCTAGAATTGTTTTAGGATTTCACCTAAGCTATTGCCAGAATTGTTTTAGGGTTTCATCTTAACTATCGTCGAATTGGGGGCGCGTGTTTATCGGAGTTGTTTTGAGTCCTTTTTACGCATTGTGTGAAGTGTAAACAAATGTGTGAGTTTGTTGATGATGATCGATATGGGATTTGGAGATAATAATTTATACAAGATATTTCGTATATACTAACTTATCAAATTGGTGGGCTATAGGATTGAGTATGATTCAACAGATGTAATTGGTTTCGTCGACACTCCAAGATTTTCCATACACACTGTTCAGATCTCGGGTAAGAGATATTTTGGCGATTGGAAGTAGTCGAGTCGAGGTACAGAGGTTCGAAAATACCCAAACTCAACTTTATACTTTTTCTGAAAGAAACAAGGCAAATACTATACTTTTCATTTCTTTGCAAGAAATTACTTTTATTTAGGGTTTAATTTTTGCAATATTATTTCAATAAAACTATAACTCCATTAGCTCCAAGTTAAATTTAATTCTTCTATAAAAATGTTTGTTAGCTACACGAATTAGAAATTAGAAAGTCTAGGATTCATCCAAACTAAACAAATGCATATCTAACAACAACAAAATGATAATAATACATGGTGATATGTATCAACAGAAAAAACATATGTTGCAAACTACGTTTTCTCTAACTTCGTCCACAGCTACTGGTGTCCACCGTCATCTCATCGCGCTATCCACCGTCATCATGTCCATCTTTTCCCACCAATCATCGTACGAGGTACTTCATCTTTAAGAGGAATCTTGGAACAGTGTTGTTTCGTTAGATTCCATTCAGATCTAATTGGGAATTGTCGTTTTCGACACCGGTGACAATCCCAAAAGGGAAGTGTTGGCAACCAGCCATCATTGTAAGCAGAAATTACTTTTATTTATTTAAGGGTTTTATTTTTGCAAT
The DNA here is from genome assembly GCA_900406555.1 of Pseudoturritis turrita. Lineage (NCBI taxonomy): Eukaryota > Viridiplantae > Streptophyta > Magnoliopsida > Brassicales > Brassicaceae > Pseudoturritis > Pseudoturritis turrita. Next base: position 747,795 of record OVBL01000345.1, read on the forward strand.
ATTTTTTCAATAAAATTATAGCTCTCGTAGCTCCAAATTAAATATAGTTCTTCTAAAAAATTGTTTGTTAGATACACGAATTAGAAAGTCTAGGATTCATCCAAACTAAATAAATGCATATCTAACAACACCAAAAAATTATAATAATACATGGTGATATGTATCAACAGACAAAATATATGTTGCAAACTACGTTTTCTCTAACTCCGTCAACAACTACTGGTATCCACTGTTATCTCATCGCGTTATCCACCGTCATCATGTCCATCTCTTTCCACCAATCATCGTACAAAGTACTTCATCTTTAAGAGGGAAGCATCGGCAACAGAGCCATCATTGTAAGCAAAAATAGTAAATTTGGGTTGAAATATTAAATCTGGGTTGTTCCTCCCGAAGCCATCGGTGTTCTTCGCGAATCCACTTCTGCTCTTCCAGAGCCACCGTACTTCATCGTGGTCGTAACTGGAGGGATTTTGAGTGGAGGAAAAAAGGGCTAGATGGCTTACGGGATATAGGGTTTTGAGGAGTTCCTCTAGCTCACTCTTTGACAGAATCAAGGTCCTATCATTTTCTTCTTTTCTGAGTGAAATCAAAGCTAGACCATAAAGAGAAGAAGGTTGGTTACCTGCTATACTAAGAGTAAGCGAGCTAACGAGGCCTAATCCTGGGTTCACGGCGTTCCATTCCTACCTATTCCATTTCGAGGGGTAGCAGTAGATCCTGTCAATTCAAAACCTTGTTCGAACTCTCTTTGGCATCTCACAAATCTTTCAAAATATTTAGTACAGTGGATCCCACCGATTTGGAAAGGAAAAAAAAAAAGAGGGAAACATTTAGTGAAGTGTAGAACTCGGGTGCTAGTACCTGGTCGGAGTGGAAACGGAAGAGGAAGAGGCAGAGAAGATGAAGCCATGATAGAGAGAAAAAGCTTTGATTATGTAATTATTTGCAAATGTAGGGTTATTTGTTAGAGAGAACTTTTGGATCCACAACAAAATGTCTGTTTTGTAAAGTGTGAATAGTAAAGTGCTCATTTCCTAATTTAATTTTTTTAAAGTGTATATTTTTCCAATTTTCTCTTAAAAATAAAACACAACTAGTTTTGAATTTTCAATAATAACACAAATTCAATATTAGAATGATTCAAAGACTTATCCTAATAAAAGAAATCTAAATCGTAAATTAGAAAAGGGGAACCCAAATATAATTTTTTAATTTTGTTTATACATAATTTAAAATAAACAAGTATTTTTCACACAATAATTTGTGGTATTTTTGAATTTAAAACTTAATGCGCTAAATTTAGAACAAAATTGTCATTTATTAAGGATTTTTTAACTCTGAAACCCTAAAATCATAAACCTTAAAAAGGGTTTTGACCCCTAACAAACCCTAAATTCAAAAAACTAAACCCTAACATAAAATAGTTAACTCAAACATAAATGATATTTTGAATAAATGATGTAATTTTAGTGGCATTTTTGAAAAGATTTTAGAAGGATGGCATTTTTGAAAAGTGGCATTTTTCAAATTTAACTAGTTAAAATATAATAACTATTTTTGCTTTAAAACGTGATTCCGTGTTTTCCCGCCAAAAATATGATTGTGTTATCCGCCAAAAACATGATTTTGCATTTTCCCGACAAAAATGTGATTCCATATTTTCTCGCCAAAAATGTGATTATGTGTTTTCCCGTCAAAAACGCACAATAACGTTTTTCCGCCAAAAACATGATTTTGCATTTATTTTGTTTTCGCCAAAAATGTGATATCCGTGTTTTCCCGCCAAAAATGTAATTCCGTGTTTTTCCGCAAAAAAATATGATTGTGTTTTCCCGCCAAAAACGTGATTTTGCATTTTTTTCACCAAAAATGTGATTCCGTGTTTTTTCGCCAAAAATGTAATTTCGTGTTTTCCCAACAAAAATATGATTATGTGTTTTGCCGTACAAAAACGTGATTTTGTGCTTTTTGTTTTTCTGCCAAAATTGTGATCCCGTGTTTTTTCGCCAAAAACGTGATTTCGTGTTTTCCCGCCAAAATTATGATTGTGTGTTTTCTGCCAAAACATGATTTTGCATTTTTTGTTGTTCCGCCAAAAACGTTATTCCGTGTTTTCCCGCCAAAAATATTATTCCGTGTTTTGCCGCCAAAAACGTAAAATCACGTTTTCCCGCCAAAAACATGATTCCACATTTTCTCACTAAATTATGTTTTTCCATCAGAAACGTAAAATCGTGTTTTCGACGTAATTTTTTTTGTGAATAACGTATAATTACGTTTTTGTCGCCAAAACGCGAAAACACAATTTTTTGCTTTTGGCGGAAAAACAAAATCATATTTTAGCGGGATAACATCATGGAATCATTTAGTTATAATATACATTGCTATAACAAAATAAATACAAGAGTTTCAAAAATAAATTACCACAAAAATATATTGATTATTAAGTTTAAATCGAAAAAAGACAAAGAAAACATTTAGGATATCCGTGGGTAAACCCTGAATCTATAGAATTTTTTAGGGTTACACTTTTAATTGGTAATAAACGCATATAGGGTAATTTTACCCACCACAACATCCCTACACATACTCATAGTTAGGATATGAATCGGTGGTTTTTCATCATAAGTTAATCTATATATAATAGTAAGTCACTTTTTGGGTTTGCTTACGTTATCATTTTTTATAAGAAAAAAAAGTTAATCCAACGGTTAAAATAAAATGAGAGTAATTTTTCGACGATTCAGATTCAGATGTCATCCCAGATCCCACATAAATTAGAAAGGTTCTTTTTCAATCATCGTCTCTTTTGTCAAACCGTGCGTCTCTTCGATTTTTCGATTTGACATAAATCGAAAGGTTTTTTTGTCAATCAACGTCGCTTTTGTCAATTTGTGCGTCTCTTTGATTTTTTTTTTTTTAAATTGCTTTCTTCTTCTTCATTTTTATGTAGCCACCGATCTTCTTCTCCATTCCCCTCTCATATGAAGAGGATTTAATACTCTCAATCTTCACTTCCTCGAACTTCAATTCACATGCAGTCGGAACTCGATATCAATTCACAATCATGTCTTTGTTTTCTTTGAGATGACCAATATGTGATTGCAACCTCCTTTGACTCGGTCCCGTCCCGTACCTGTCCTGTACCCGTTCCGAATTTCCCGTTCTATTCCCGTTCCCGTTCAAATAATTTCTCATTCGGGATTATTTATTTTATTCAACCGGGTATGGGAAGGGTACGGGAAGGGAACGGGTATGAGATAGGATACCCGAATTACCCGTTTAAAGATTAAAATTTTAAAAAATATTCTTAATTTCCCAAAATTTCCTGAAATTTCCCTTAATTTCAAGAAATTTCCCAAATTATTGAGAGTTTGGGAAGAGATTTTAATAACGAGAATTTCCCAAACCCTTCCCGTTACTCGAATTTTCCGTCCCGTTTCTTATTGGGAATACTTTGGGTATTGTTTTTCAATACCCAGATTATCCGTTCCCGTCCCTTTCCCGCGATTTTCCATCCCATTTCCCAAGATGAACAGGCCTAGCATAGTTGTTGCTGCAATAGGCTTCTTCACTCTATTTCTACTAAGTTACACGAATCGATTATTCCTTCTCGTTTGTTTCATATTTAAACCATAAATGATAACAAATAAAGGGAGAGAATTTTGCCAGCTGAAATATTGTATTCTTATTTTCTTAGTTTATGATTAAGACCGCATCAATGGTATCAGGGCTTTTATCTCGTTTAAAATTTGGACCATGTAGTGATATCAAAAACACTCATCTTCCATCAACTATCACAGTTTTCAATCTGACAACAAATCGTGGTATCAAAACCTTTATTAAAAAATTATTTATCTTATATCATCTTAGGAGGTGTATTCAATCTAGCATTTAGAGTGATTTATTTTAATTTATCAAATCATATGTTATTGAATCATGGATTCTAAAAAGTCTATTAAAATCCAGTGTTATTGAACTAGTGATTTGGAAAAGTACCTTCAAATCCGTTGTTATTGGAAATATATGGGATTTGATTTTTAATTATTTCAAGGGATTTCAGAGGATTTCTTAGTTAAAAATATAAAGAACCAAATCTCATGGTTTTATGGGGGATTGCAGAGAATTTTATAATAAATTCCCTAGAATCACACAAAATCATTAAAATCATCTAAAAACTCATTAAAACTCAAATCTCTTTAAATCTCATATTGAATACACCCCTTTAGTTCTATTCAAGTTTTTTGATCGGGACCAAAAAATTTGGTATCAAAATCCTTATCAATCATTATTATTCTCTTTCTCTTATCTCTCTCTGGTTTCCAAAATATACACATCAACTCATTAATATTCTCTTATCAAAACTATGACATCATTAACTCCTCTTTGTAGCCAAGAGCAAAAGTATATGCATGGAATCAAAGCGAGCATCCCAAACACGGCATGATTCTCACGTCCAAAATCAGATGCACGCACGAGACATTGTTCAAGTGGTTTGGGTTGCTAGAGGAAGAATCTACTCGGAAATACAAAACTCAACTTCGTTTTTCCAGAATTGAACCTTAAGGCTTGAAGTCAATGTTCGTTTTAGTGGCGCAAGTATTGAGTGAGACACAATTGTCAATTAAGACCAAATTTTTTTTTATTTTTTATTTTAATTATTAAGTCTTTGTTTCAGTAAATAAGAGATAATGGTCTATTAAACAGATAAAACTAAAAACCAAAAAACAAAAATGGAACATAATTCAAACTAACAGCAAGTTGCAAACTCGAAAAAATGTTGTTGTTAATGGTTTCTATATAAGTTATACGGACTTTTAATGATGGAACCATTATAAATCATAAGTTCGTTATAACTTATAACCATGGAAAACGGGTGTTCCAAGCTGGTAAATAAATATCACAAGTTACTATATTTTTGGGCTGATTTGATTTAGAGAAAGGGTTATTAAACTTTATAGACACTTTTTAGAAAGTAATTATCAAAATAGACACTTTAAAAAAACATCACACTTTTGTAACTGTTCATTTTTTTTAAATACCAAACTATCCTTTTTATCTTTTTGAAAACGCGCGTGGATACAAGATTCTGGATAAAATAATATGGATACTCATCGATGGACAAGTTTTCGTGGACATAGAAATATTAACTTGAGTAAAGTTTAAATCCGTATATCCCATATTGAACATATGTTCACTGCTAAATGGAAACACACAGTCCATTTTATGTTAAACATTTAACCATCTTGATTTAACTTTTTCATTTTGTTTGAAATTTGGACTCGTCCATCCCATCTGCAACACTTACGAATCTGCAACACTTACGAATTCTTGCTTCCTCTGCTGAATATATCAAAAATCTTATGTCATATACATTAACCAACATCACACCACGGAAAGATCCAACCAAAAGATTGCAAAGGTTGACAAAACCCACTGTAAAAGGTAAGGAGTTTCTTAGATTAAAATTTTTGGAAAATTTGTAAATATCATCAAACTACCATTTTCATCCTCTTATAAACGCCCGTGGACAAAAGATCGTGGATAAAATATTTTAGACGTTTATCCATGGACAAGATATCGCGGACATGAAAAATATTTTTGTAAGATGATGCATCAAGAATCTCCATGTTCTTCTCTATCATTTTAGCACTTGAATATAGTCAAGCAAACCATGATTATAAATTTAACGGATAAGTAGATACTAGCCTATGGTAATGAAACACATGCAAATGTAAATTAAAACACATACTATGAAAGAAAAAACTGAGATCAAAGCGAAACAACTGAGAAAACTACAAAAAATTACAAACACACATTGGCACATACCATAAACATTAGCACATACCATAATTTCGGTGTCGCTAATCTCTTGGCCTTATAAGAAGAACCAAAGAGAGTTAATAAAACAAAACAAGACTCTTGATTTCTACAACCATTAAACAAAAAAATATACATTGAACAAACATATAGAACTCTTGGCCTTAAAACAAAGAAGCAATGAAAAGTGAGTTAATAAAACAAAACAAGACACCTGATTTGGGAATTTTGTTAATGGATTAACTGATTGTTGAACAAATCTTCGATGGTAGGGACATTTGGATCCAGCAAATTCACAATCTCCAATGTGCCACCGGAAGAGCTTCATCTTGTTAAGATAGTGCATCAAGAATCACTCTGTCCTTTTTTTATCACTTTACCACTTGAATCTGGTCAAGCAAACCACACTAGGCTATGGTAACGAAACACGAACAAGAATTAAAACAACTGAAGAAGCCACAAATAATTAAACACACATTAGCAATAACCATAAAAACACTAACCATAAATCAATCCTTAAAAACACACGTTGACACTAACCATAAAACACTATCCATGATCCCTGTTCCCATGGCTTCTGGATCTTACTGGTGTAATATGGGTTTCCAAAAAATTGAGCGAAAGGAGAAGATAATGTTGATATGTCGAGAGAAGATAATTGTTCAATCGCGCGTGGTTGACAACAACGCCGTCTCTGTCCTCTCTCTCTGTCGTCTCTGTCGAAATTAACCTCGTCCTCGCCTCCTTCGTCTTCTTCTCTACCGCCTTCAACTTTGAGATATTATCCCAACGAAACCAAGCGTAATTGGACTCGAATCGACAACAAACAATCGAGAAAATTAAAGAACTTAAAGCAGAGAAGAGGAAAAACTGAGTTCACCAAGGCTAAATCAATCTGATTCAAAGAAAAGTTCATGCTTAAATTTGGCGATCTATTCCTCAGATTCATGGTCGAGCAAGAGCTGGACCTTGAGATTTCATAGCCGGAATCAACATCTGCTTCGTAAGAGAGACCACCGCTAGAGAAAAATCAAACTTCCAATCGAAGTTGCTCATCCGTGGCAAAAAAAAATTAAAGACACGTAAGGGAGAAGAAGAAGAAGACACGAGAGAGAGAGAGAGTTGATTTATGAGGAAAAAAAAATATTGATTGGAAGAAGAGAAAAAAAAGGAAAAAGGTTACATAGGAGTAGAAAGTGTTTCTTTAGATAATAAGTTTGTAGAAAGTGTCTCTAAAGGTAATTAACCCTTAGAGAAATTCCATATAATCCCACCAAATGATGTTTTCCTTCTAAATCTACCACTAAAATATCAATGTTTCACTAATATCATTAGTTTAAAGAACAAAAGACATTTATGCCCTCATTCAGTTAATAAACTTCATCATTTAAAAAAAAAAAAAATTAAACCTTCATAATTTTTAAAAAAAAAAAAAATTTATTTGATAAAATAAAAAAGAAGTTTTGGATCTCTGAGATCCAATCGAGTCAACGTTTTATGTTTCCTCTATATTCAATTATTATATTTAAAAAAACCTTTACGTTTCGTTCTTTCTCCAAAGATATCTCTCTGGAAAGCTTCTTGGTCCTCTCTCCAGCATACAAATGGATTCTTCAATTTTCCTAATTGCTGCTGCAATAGGCTTCTTCGTAATTTTCAGAAAATTCAGATTCCATCAAGAAAACCAAGAAATCGATCCTTCTCCTTCATCACCCACATCTCCTTCATCAGCTCCATCTTCTTCGTCTCATAACTGGATACACGATGTCTTTCCGAGTTTCCGAGGGGAAGATGTTCGCAGAGACTTTCTCAGTCACATTCAGAAGGAGTTTGGAAGAAAGGGAATCACACCGTTCATCGATAATGAGATCAAGAGAGGAGAATCCATCGGTCCTGAACTCAAACGGGCGATTAGAGGATCTAAGATCGCGATCATCTTGCTCTCCAAGAACTACGCTTCTTCAAAATGGTGTCTTGATGAGTTGGTGGAGATTATGAAGTGTAGGGAAAAAGTGGGTCAAACTGTGATGGCCATTTTCTATAAAGTAGATCCATCTGACGTTAAGAAGCTGACCGGAGATTTTGGGAAGGTTTTTAAGAAAACTTGCGCGGGTAAAAGTAAAGAGGACATTGAAAGATGGAGACAAGCTCTTGTGAAAGTGGCCACAATCGCTGGTTATGATTCAAGCAATTGGTTAAGTCCTCTTGATCTTTCAAACACATCAAAATAATACTTGAAAAATAAACCACAAAAGTTCAGATTTATGAAGAGTTACTTTTCTTTTAAATTTTTTATAAACCCTTAGAATTTTAGAAAATTGTTGATAATTTTGGAGAATAAAAGCTAAAATGTAGATTTGAATGTTGTGATTTTGGTGAATTTTATGAACTTGTAAAGCAAAAACCGAAACATATACATATCAGAAAAAGAAAAGAAAATATTATATTTATAGTACGCTTGTGTGTGAATTTTTCATGACTATTGAACGAAAAGTACTCCATCCATCTTTCTTCTTGTTAGGGATAATGAAGCAGCCATGATCGAAACAATAGCCAATGATGTTTCAAACAAGCTGATTAATTCTGCGCCCTCAAGTGATTTCGACGGTTTAGTTGGGATGAGTGCTCATATGGAGAATATGAATTTGTTCTTACGCCTAGACTCCAATGAAGTGAAGATGATAGGGATTTGGGGTCCTTCCGGAATTGGTAAGAGCACCATCGCTAGAGCTCTATTTAGCAAACACTCTCATCGGTTCCAACTTAGTGTCTTCATGGAGAACATCAAAAGACGCTATCCAAATATTCATGGTTATGACGACTACAGTGTGAAACTGCAATTACAGAAAGAGTTCTTGTCTCAAATAATCAACCAGGAGGATATCAAGATTCATCATTTAGGAGTTGCACAAGACAGGTTAAAAGACAAGAGAGTGCTTGTCGTACTTGATGATGTTGACCATTTGATGCAACTAAATGCCATGGCGGAAAGAACTGGGTGGTTTGGTCCTGGAAGTCGGATTATCATCACAACGCAAGATAAAAGGCTTTTGAATGCACATGGAATTAACCATATTTACGAGGTGGGTTTTCCAGCTTACGATGAGGCTCTTGAAATCTTCTGCATGTATGCTTTTGGTCAAAAGTCCCCATATGAAGGTTTTGAGATGCTTGCGTCGGAAGTTACGAAACTTGCCGGTAAACTCCCTTTGGGACTAAGGGTTATGGGATCTTATTTGAAAGGAAGGCCTAGAGAGGAGTGGAAAAGGGAACTACCAAGGTTAAGGACAAGCCTTGACGGAGAAATTGAGAGCATTTTAGAGTTCAGTTATAATGCCTTACGTGCTGAAGATAAAGAATTATTTCTTTATATAGCCTGCTTTTTCAGGAATCAATCGATTGAGAAAGTGGAAGAGCATCTTGCAAACAATTTCTCTAATGTGAGTCAAGGTCTTCAAGTCTTAGCTGAGAAATCTCTTATATCTATCAGCTCGGGATGTATAGATATGCATGATTTGCTAGCAAGTTTGGGTAGAGAAATTGTTCGTAGACAATCCATTCATGACCCTGGGCAACGTCAGTTTTTGGTTGATGCTAGAGAGACATGCCAAGTACTGAGTAATTGTACAGTTGTAAGTTTTCACATTACTCTTTCACTACGTTTCTCTTACGAAATTTGATAATTAATCATCGTTACTTGTGTGTCTTTGGGTTCATTTTCAGAGTAGTGGAAGTGTTATAGGCGCAATTATCAATTTCTATGAGATCGAGAATGAGCTAAATAGAAGTGAATGGGCATTGGAAAGAATGTCTAGTCTCCAATTCTTAAGACTCGACGACGGTCCTTATGGAAATTCTTACCTAATACAAAGTCTGAACAATCTACCTCCAAAAGTTAGATTACTAGATTGGGAATATTTTTCGATGACATGTCTGCCTTCTAATTATAATCCGGAGTTTCTCGTCGAACTAAACTTGCATAACAGCAGTCTTGAGAAGTTGTGGGAAGGAATTAAAGTAAGTTGTTTACGTGTAATTTGTTCTTTTTGTACAATACGCTTTTTATTTGAATTCAATCTCAATGGCATTGAAATGTGTCCTATGAGTAGTTTTTCTTTTACTAAGTATATTAACATCTTCCTGTTTGTTGTCTTTGTTTCTCTCTACAGACGATTAGAAATCTCAAGTGGATGGATTTGAGTTATTCCGATATTCTGATGGAGCTTCCTGATCTCTCAACTGCTATTAATCTCGAGGAATTGAATCTTAGTGATTGCTCAAGTCTTGTGGAGCTCCCATCTTCTATTGGGAATGCTATTAATCTTAAGCACTTGAGTCTCAACGGTTGCTCAAGTCTAGTGGCGCTCCCATATTCTATTGGGAATGCTATTAATCTCGAGGAATTGGATCTCAATAGTTGCTCAAGTCTAGTGGAGCTTCCATCTTCTATTGGGAATGCTATTAATCTCAAGGAATTGACTCTCAATGATTGCTCAAGTCTGGTTTCGCTCCCACAGCTTCCAGACTCCTTAGAAATCCTTGATGCAGAAAATTGTGAGTCCCTAGAGACGCTATATTGCTCTTTTCACAATAATAATAAGCTTATTGTCCTCAACTTTGCTAACTGCTTCAAACTGAATCAAGAAGCAAGAGACCTCATCATCACATCGAGTTGTCTATCTGCGGTCCTACCCGGAGAAAAAGTTCCTGCATACTTCACTGACAGAGCCACTGGGAGTTCCTGCAGCATAGTTCACTTACAGAGCCACTGGAATAAAAAGTTCCAGGGTTGCGTGCTGCTGGTTAATAAGGGTGACGTTGAGGTTGGCGATAGGAACATGTTGGAAGTATCCCATTGCATCACGGAAAAACTAAAACTGAATGATTTGTGGTGGGCGAAAATCAGCGTTCCACGTTTGAAGAAACACCTGTACTTATTTGAAACGTTTATTAGGGCGCAATCCAGCGAATTTGTCATTGAGCTCATAGTCGACGATGAGAAACTGGAGATAGGAGAGTGCGGAATACGAACCTCCAAACTTTAGGTTCCTTTGTATTTCTTATGTTTTATTTGTGTAAGATTTATCAATGTGTGATGTATGCAAATTGAATGATGGATTCACAATGATTATGTTGCTAATGTATGTTTGCATGTACGTATGTGTATGTATGTTGCTAATCTACAGGGTCATTTATAATAAACTCTTTGTTTCATACTTGTTGAATGATCGATCAACAAAAACAAGTTTCTGCAACTTGTATCAAAATCTAATCCCTTTTCCACTGGGAGATCACGATGCATCACTCCCATGAAATGACAAATCTGCACAACATTCACAATCGATCTAATAACACAAGCAGCTGCTCTCTCAAAGTAACTTGTATAGGTTTCTGCAACTTGTATCAAAATCTATTCCCTTTTCCCCGGTTTAGGTCTGCAACTCTTCTCTACACGATTCTGACAATGTAAGGATCTAATTAATGTTTATGTTACTCTATCAAGCACGAGAAGCTTTTTCGATTAATCAATCAACGGACTTGGAAGAAGTTTCCCTTGTTGTGGCTGTGTGGTACCACTTCTAATCATCGCGCAGAATTCTTCATAGTTTATTCTTCCATCCTGCACAAGAGACCTATTAATCTCAATCTTGGCTTAAGACTTGTTCATGACTTCTTTGATGCTAAGAAACAAAACTTACATTATCAGTATCGACTTCCGCTATGACTTCTTTGATGCTAGCTTCCAAAGAGATGGAGATACTCACTGCTTCTATGAGTTGCTTAACTTCAGTTTCAGAAAGTTTAGAACCAAGTTTAGCCAGTCCGGTTTTGAGTTCTTCGTAAGTGATTGTACCGCTTTTGTCGGTATCCATATTAGCAAACATTGTTTTAAGACCTTTAATTTCCTCTTCGGAGAGACTCTCTGCAATAACCTGCAAAACAAAATTAGAAACACAACCAATGATTAGGAAAAACAGAACAGAATGCATACTTGCAAAAGAGAAGTTTGTAGCTGTACCTTTAGAGCTAGCTTCTTAAGTTTGTTCATTGCTTCATCCGAGATAACACAGCACTATCAATGGGCTTTTCCGGGGCCTCTCCGCCTCTGATCCATGGATATTCTAAAAAAACCAAAACGATCACTATGTAAGATTAAGAATTTCAAGTAAGTTGATCACAAAATTGCACTTAATGTTTTGGTTTGTAGAATAATCTAGAGAGACTTAAGGGGACTTTACCAAGAGCTTGTGCCGCAGATATTCATTTCTTGGGGTCCCTAGTGAGCATCTTCCTCACAAGGTCTTTAGCACTCTCAGATATAGAAGGCCATGGTTGGCTCTCAAAATCAATTTCTCCCTTTAAAATCTCATCAAATATCCCCTTCTCAGTTTCTACAATGTAACAACAACAACAACATATAACAGATAAATTACATAACTAAATCAAAGAATTTGTCAGCTTTTACTAACCAGCCCAAAAAGGTACACCACAAAGCAAGATGTATAGAATAATCCCTGCACTCCAAATATCGATTTCCTTTCCGTAACTTCGTCTTAATACTTCAGGAGCAACATAGTAAGCACTTCCAACTATACCCCTGTAAACTTTCCCTGCAATTTTTGTTTTTTCAGTTTATAAAACAACATATCAAGCATATGAACACATTATCAACTAACTAAACTGGCATAACTTGACAATTTAACGGTGTCTCAAGCGTAACAATTACGCACATTCCCAAATTCACACAAAACTTGCAAAGCCTCTGTTTTGAAGCTTACCACAACATCCTCGTATCCACAATATAAATCTAACATTTAAGAAAGCTAAAACCTTTGTACTTAACTATAAGCATAAGAAGAGAATTTCATTGCACAGCACACCTAACTAAAATGGCATAACTTAACAATAAGATAAGGAAAACAAAACTTGCAAAGCCTCTGTTTTGAAGCTGACCCTTATGTACTAAAACATCACTGAATTGACCTCGACCTAATTCGTTACCTAATGTGTAAAGTTTCCCTAAAATTGTCTCTGTTTCTCGAAGAACAATGGGTTTCAATGGTATTGTAACCTCCTTCTCTTCGATTAGCTGATTAACGGGTTTGGATTGTTCTTCGTTTGGGTCGTCGTTGTCGGAGTTTGAGGAGATTTAAGCAAAAATATTAAATTTGGGTTGGAAATAGTAAATAATAACATAAATTTAATATCAAAATATTCAAAAACTCATCATAAGGAAAAAAATCTAAATCATAAATTAGAAAAGAGGAAACCAAATCTAATGTTTTAATATTGTTTATACATAATTTTGAAAAAACAAATATTTTTCACACAATAATTTGTGGTATTTTTGGAATTTAAAATTTAGTGCATTAAATTTAGAACAACAACTATTTTGGTATTATTTTAGGATATTTCTCTTAAAAAAAATATCACTTACACCGATCTTGTGGAGAAACTGGACCACGATTTTAGCCACAATGTTGTAGTTTGGGTTGCAAATTAGAAAAAAAATATGAGTTGACGTATCTTTAGACACGGACCTTCGTACAAGTACGAATTATCACACATACTTAGAGATGTTAAAAGTGGGTAAAAATTCAATGGGTACCCTAAACCCTATTGAAATTTTAAGCTCACAACCCTACCATTTACCTAAAAAAATGTGATGTTTAAAATGGGCGGGTCTTGCTATGCAATTTACCCTATAGACTTTAGGGTACCCATAGGGTTTCTGTATTTTACTTATTTATTCTTTATTTTACAAATTGATCCTCTTTTATATTTAATAATCTATTAATAATAGCAATCCTAGAAAACGAATATTTTTTGGTTGTGTCTTTTCGAAAATTATCGATTTTTCAAGGGTTGCATTTTTCCGATATAATTGATTTATGGTTATTTTCAAGGGTTGCGTCTTTTCAATATAACCACTTTATGGTTGTGTCCTTTCGAAAAAACCGTTTTATGGCTATTTTCAAAGATTGTGTATTTTCAATATAACCAATTTATGGTTATTTCCAAGGGTTGCGTATTTTCAATATAATCGCTTTATGGTTATTTCCAAGGGTTGCATCTTTTCGAAAAAATCGTTTGACTCATATATTTTTGTTTTAACTCTATATTTTTTTTTTTGAATATTTTGTTTATTTATGGCTACTAATTTTAAAATTCACTCAAAGCATAACAATGATAAAAAAATGTCATTCTATTATTTTTAAATTATTCAAAAGTATTGATCATTTTACTATTGTAGAAGTGATTTGTGTAAAGAATTTTGGAATTCTTTAGACAATGCAGATTTTATGGCTAGGATTGTGTCTTTTAAAAAAAAACTGTTTTATGGTTATTAATGCTAGGATCGCGTCTTTTCGAAAAACCCATTTTATGGTTATTAGTGTCTCTTAGTTGCGTCTTTTCAAAAAAAATTGTTTTATGATTATTAGTCTCTAAGGTTGCGTCTTTTTAAAAAAAACTATTTTATGGTTATTAATGTCTTTTAAGTTGCGTACTTTCAAAAAAATCGTGTTATGTTATTAGTCTCTAAGGGTTGCGTCTTTTCGTAAAAATTATATTATGGTTATTAATGTCTCTTAGAATTGCGTCTTTTTGAAAAAACCGTTTTATGGTTATTAATACATCATATGGTTACATCTTCTTAGTAAAAATCATTTTGTGGTTATTAATACATCTTAGGGTTGCGTCTTTTCGAAATTTTTTGTTTTAAGGTTATTAATGCATCCTAAGGTTGCGTCTTTTCATAAAAAAATTGGTATATGTAAAAATGCATCTTTTTGAATTTTTTTTTTATAGTTTAGATTCTAGAGTTGCGTCTTTTCGAAAAAAAACTGTTTTATGATTATTAATGCATTCTAGGGTTGTATTTCTGAGTAAAAATCGTTTTATGGTTATTAATGCATTTAAGGATTGCGTTTTTTCGAGAAATTTCATTTTATGATTATCAATACATCTTAAGATTGCGTCTTTTCAAAAAATTGGTCTATGTAAAAATGCATCTTTTCAAAAAACTGTTTTATAGTTATTATGTTTCATATGGTTGCATATTTTCGAAAAAACTGTTTTATGGTTATTAATGCATCATAGAGTTGCATCTTATAAAAAAAAAGTTGTGTAGTTATAATGCATCAGAAAAAAATCGTTTTATGGTTATTAATGCATTATAAGGTTGCGTCACGTTCTCATAATTCTTTGGTACCTTTTCATTTATAACCAATTTTCTATAATTCTAAAAAATAGTTTGCAATGTCGTGTCTTTTCATAATTATATATATATATATATATATATATATGTATATATTTTTTTCTTTATCTTTTTACTTTTACCGTAAAAATATTTAAAAAATATTTAAGATGTTAATATCTATGTATTGTTACCTTTTCACTGTATACTTTTATTTATTATCGTGTTAAATAATTTTCTATTTAAAATTTAACAAATAATATTTTCCCGCGATTTCGCGGGGTTTGAGTCCTAGTTATATTAAAATTTACCTAGTTAAAATATAATAACTACTTTTACTTTAAAACGTGATTCCGTATTTTTCAGCCAAAATATGATTGTGTAATCTGCCAAAAAACCCGATTTTGCGTTTTTCCGCCAAAAATATGATTCCATGTTTTCTCGCCAAAAATGTGATTATGGTCAAAAACGTAAAATAACGCTTTTCCGCCAAAAACATGATTTTGCATTTTTTGTTTTTCCGCCAAAAATGTAATTCTGTGTTTTCCCGCCAAAAATGTAATTCTGTGTTTTCACGCCAAAAATATGATTTTGTTTTCCCGCCAAAAACGTGATTTTGCATATATATTTTTTCCGCCAAAAATGTTATTCCGTGTTTTCCCGCCAAAAACATGATTCCGTGTTTTCCTGCAAAAAATGTGATTCCGCTTTTTCTGCCAAAAATATAATTCTGTGTTTTCCCGACAAAAATATGATTGTGTTTTCCTGCCAAAACGTGATTTTGCGTTTTTTGGTTTTCCGCTAAAAACGTGATTCGTGTTTTCCTGCCAAAAATATGATTGTGCGTTTTTTGCCAAAAAACATGATTTTGCATTTTTTTTTGTTTTTCCACCAAAAACGTTATTCCGTTTCCGCCAAAAATGTGATTCCGTGTTTTCCCGCTAAAAATATGATTGTGTGTTTTCCCGCCAAAAACGTGATTTTGCGTTTTTTTTTTCGCCAAAAATATGATTTCGTGTTTTTCCGCCAAAAACATGATTATGTGTTTTTCAGCCAAAAACGTAAAATCACATTTTCCCGCCAAAAACAAAAAGATACCTAAAATTTCATTATCCTGCCAAAAACATGATTCCGCATTTTCTCGCTAAATACATAAGTCATGTTTTCTCATTAGAAATGCAAAATCGTGTTTTCGACGTAAATTTTTTTGGCAAATAACGTATAATTATGTTTTTGGCGCCCAAACGTGAAAACACAATTTTTCGCTTTTGACCGAAAAACAATATCTTGTTTTAGCGGGAAAACATCGTGGAATCGTTTAGTTATAATATACATTGTTATAACAAAATAAATACAAGAGTTTCAAAAATAAATTACCCCAAAAATATATCGCTTATTAAGTATAAATCCAAAAAAGACAAAGAAAATAATTAGGGTACCCGTGGGTAAACCCTGAATGTATAGATTTTTTTAGGGTTACACTGTTTGGTACTAAACCCATAGAATTTTTTTGAATATGCTTTTGATATGCCTTTTTTTTAGGGTTAGAGCTGGATAGGGTTATTTTACCTACCAAAACATCCACACATACTCATATAGTTAGGATATGAATTGGCGATTTTTTCGTCATAAGTTAATCTATATATAATAGCAAGTCACTTTTTGGGTCTGCTTGCGTTATCCTTTTTTATAAGAAAAACAAAATTAATCCAATGATTAAAATAAAATGAGAGTGTTTTTTCGACGGTTCAGATTCAGATGTCATCCCATATCCCACATAAATCGGAAATGTTCTTTGTCAATCATCGTCTCTTTTGTCAAATCGTGCGTCTCTTCGATTTCAGAAATCGGAAGGTATTTTGTAAATTTGTGCGTCTCTTTGATTTTTTTTTTTTAATTTCTTTCTTCTTCTTCGTGTTTATGTAGCCACCGATCTTCTTCTCCATTCCCCTCTTATATGAAGACGATTTAATTCTCTCAATCTTCACTTCTTCGAACTTCAATTCACAATCCTGTCTTTGTTTTCTTTGAGATGAACGATATATGATTGCAACCTCCTTTGATCCGGTCACTATTTCCTAATAAACTTCATGTCGTTTTAAATTTATGAAATCAGATAATAAATTCATAATCTCTAGGTTCTCATCTAGCTTCAAGTGGTTGGAATCTTAGCCGTGAACATGGAAATAAGCTTCTCGCGAGCAAATTGTCTTTAAACATCTGTAACTGGCCTGAATACATTCACGTAGAAGAGAAAACGAAACTACACCTTGTTATAATAATGGTAAACGGGCCGACTTGATAAAGCTGACATGGATCATAAGTTACTATTTGGGCTGGTTTTGGTTCGATTTATGAAATGGACCATGAGATTTGGTACTGGCCTTTTTAGTGTATATGATGTGGAACAAATATCTTTTTATTGTATACATGATATGTATAGTCGGTCAACATATTTCGAATCCGTATCCTTTCATAATTATTTGATGTCTACATATTTATTTAAATTTGGATATTTGACAAGATTATCGATCCGCTCCGTAAAATTATTTAAAACTTTAAAGACTTAAAGAAAATATGAACAAAATAAAATTATATAACAATAAATTACATTATTCATTGAAATTTTTATTTCTTAACATTTTGTTTTTTTTTTACGACTCAGGAATAGTTCCTAGGCCATAGGCCCAGACTAATCTCCTGGGAGATGGACAATCCACGGATATTCCCCTTCTTCCGGTTTTGCAAATGGACCGAAAGTAAGGATCCATATCCGTGTGGATGTCCAAAACAATGTATTTTTGTTTTGCATGGCAGATGGATTGAATTTGGAGCGCTGTGACATCTCAATCCCATTTCCTTACCACTTGACCACAAGACTCGAGACAATATCTTGTTTATTGACTTTCAACATTTTCATAGTTCTATAATTAATTTGATAAATATATTTCCTAAATTTATAGAATTTTTTTGGTCAATATTTTCTTAATCTATAGATATATAATCTCATGATGATAAAGAAATGGTGGAGCCATACATTAAAGTTCAACTTTAGGCACAGTGATTTTTGTCGGTCACGAGTTTTTCCACAAACACTCGCTCAGTCAATACATAGACTCAACGTTATGTGTATTCAATTATATTTAACAAAAACATATATGTTTTTTTGTCTTTTTAAACTTTGACGCATTATATTTAAAAGTAACAAATTTACATTTGTTAAACCAAAGTTTACAATTGAGAAAACATACATTTGAAACAAACATATGAGAAAATGATTGAGAAAATCTCAAATATGAAACTTAGGATATTAGGTTCACATTTTGTAGAATTTCCGGCGAAAAAGAATCATGAACATTCCCAACCTTTTCATCCGAAAGAGGAGGACCAAAAGAAAGGATAGTGTTGGCATGTACTAATGCAAAAGTAGGAGGGAAGGCTGATGCTTTAATGGTTGGAGTTATTGGTTCTGCATCCTCACAAGGCAAGGCTGGAGTGGTTGTGATAGCCGTAGGAGTAACGGTAACAGTTATCGATATATCTTCAGCCAAAATAGAAGTCGTGTGGCTAGTAGTAGGCGTAGCTATTTCAATATCTGTCATAATTATTGGTACATCTTCAACTTCAACTGGGACAGAGACATCATTAGAGGCAGAGGTAAGAGAATCACCTGGAATAGTAGCAATGGGCTAACGAAGAAGAAGGCATCGAGATTCTTTATGGTCTAAGTGCCCACATCTCTTACACTTTGTTGGAATCCAAGAATACTCGACAGATACCATTGTGACATTATCATTTTTATCTGTAGCCGCAATTCTTTGCGGAAAAGGCTTATCTAACTCTTCCACCATTAACTTAGCCTCACCCATTAAAGTCGGGCCTAACCACAGTTTATTAGTGATCATATGTTCCCCTAACCTTGATGCTATCCAACTAATTCCCCAGTTTGAATATACGCAGTTTGGAATGTCTCTCAAAGTGACCCACAAAGGAATTGAAGTTATCTCATGTTGTGCTAAAGAAAAAGTAGGAGTCTAAGGAGCAACAAACATAATGCAACCATCAATATGCCATAAATTTCTCTCTAATACCCAAGCTCTAGTAGACTCATCCGAGATATGAAACATAAAGGAGGAACCCCCTAATTTACGAGAGAAGATTTTGCACCTCTTACCATAAATTCGGTTTACCACTGCGTGAATGAGACCTCCTAATGACGTAAAGCATCGATAAAATTGGCCGATAACATATTTCTTCTGATTTTCAAGCCCCTACAACAAAACATGGTTTGGAATCTCAACCATGCGTGTGCCATCTTCCAAGTAGGTAGGCGTAGTAGTACGATGGAGATTGTGGAGTTTTGGATCCATTTTTTCTACCCAAGGGAACTTCAGTTGTCCATTCTCTTTTGTCTTCGGCGGTAGGATGTCGGAAGCCGATTGATTGCTTCTGGTCCTTGGAGATTCAGAGGAGGGAGGATATTGGAGAATCGGATCCTTTAACTCTTGGATAATTTTGATTCGCTGAGCCCACGCCCCTAGTGAAGGTACAAAGGGGGTCGGTGCTTTCTTTGTTGCTCGAGTAACAACAGTAGACGAAGTGATTTCATCTCTGATTTCAGAGATTTCAGAGGCTGGAGGGTGAGAAACAACTGTTGAGGTTTGAGTCTCGCCTGAGGCAGCTTGAATCTCGATGGAACCAGTTTGAAATTTGCCAGAGCGAGCTTGAATCTCATCGGAGTGAGTTTGAATCTCATCGGAAGAATGGAACGGATCACGCGAGTGAAGAGGAGGCTCCATTTGGGAAGAGGAGATAATCAAGGAAGAGAAGAGATGTTCGTGGGTGATAGATCACTCCTACAAAGGAGTAGACGGCACCGTGACGGCGACACCGTCGAGAAAGGGGATGCGGCAATGGTAGGATTTTCTCTTCTAAATAAACGTGTCTGGGAGAAATTTTAATTTTCAAGGAAAAAGTGATATTATTTCGTCCTTTTTCGAGGAAAAACATGTATATTTTTTTCCTTTGCACAGTTTAGGCCTGTCCATTCCCGTTCCCATTCAAATAATTTCCTATTCGGGATTGTTTATTTTATTCAAACGGGTATGGAAAGGGAACATGTATGAGATAGGTATCCGAATTACCCGTTTAAAGATTAAAATTTTAAAAATTATTCTTAATTTCCCAAAATTTTCCTTAATTTCCAGAAATTTCCCGAAATTTCCCAAATTATTGAGAGTTTGGGAAGAGATTTTAATAACGGAAATTTCCCAAACCCTTCCCGTTACCCGAATTTCCCATCCCGTTTCTTATCGGAAATACTTTGGGTATTGTTTTTCAATACCCAAATTACCCGTTCCCATCCATTTCCCGCGATTTTTAGTCCCGTTTCCCGAGATAAACATGCCTAGCACAGCTGCGCTGCAATAGGCTTCTTCACTCTCTTTCTACTAAGTTACACGAATCGATTATACCTTCTCGTTTGTTTCATATTTAAACCATAAAAGATAACAAATAAAGGGAGAGAGAATTTTGCCGGCTGAAATATTGTGTTCTTATTTTCTTAGTTTATGATTAAGACCGCATCAATGGTATCAGAGCTTTTATCTCGTTTAAAATTTGAACCATGTAGTGGTATCAAAAACACTCATCTTCCATCAACTATCACGGTTTTCCATCTGACAACAAATCGTGGTATCAAAACCTTTATAAAAAAAAAATATTTATCTTATATCATCTTAGTTCTATTCAGGTTTTTTGATTGGGACCAAAAAATTTGTTATCAAAATCCTTATCAATCATTATTCTTCTCTTTCTCTTATCTCTCTCTGGTTTCCAAAATATACACATCAACTCATTAATACTCTCTTATCAAAACTATGACATCGTCAACTCCTCTTTGTAGCCAAGAGTGAAAGTATATGCATGTAATCAAAGCGAGCATTCCAAACACGGCAGGATTCTCACGTCCAAAATCAGATGCACGCACGAGACATTGTTCAAGTGGTTTGGCCGTTTGGGTTGCTAGAGGAAGAAGCTACTTGGAAATACAAAACTCAACTTCGTTTTTCCGGAATTGAACCTTGAGGCTTTAAGTCAATGCTCGTTTTAGTGGCGCAAGTATTGAGTGAGACACAATTGTCAATTAAAGACCATCTTTTGTTTATTTTTTTAAAAAATTATTAAGTCTTTATTTCAGTAAATAAGAGATAATAATCTAATTGTGAGTGGTTCGCCCTAGGAAAACTTTACTCCCAGACCTGGAGTTCGAGGTAGCGTCCTGAACGATGCACAGTCACCGGATCTTCACCGTTCGTCACTTCTATTACTCCTGAGCAATATCGTCAAACTTCTAGAGACATTCTCCTGCCGAAGCCAGGGCCATGCCGAAGTGGAGGCTTGCCGAAGCCAGGGCCATGCCGAAGTGGAGGCTTGCCGAAGCCAGGCTTGCCAAAGCCAGGGCCATGCCAAAGTGGAGGCTTGCCGAAGCCAAGGCCATGCAGAAGTGGAGGCTTGCCGAAGCCAGGCTTGCCGAAGCCAAGGCCATGCCGAAGCCAGGGCCGTGCCGAAGTGGAGGCTTGCCGAATCCAGGCTTGCCGAAGCCAGGGCCATGCCAAAGTGGAGGCTTGCCGAAGCCAGGGCCATGCCGAAGTGGAGGCTTACCGAAGCCAAGGCCATGCAGAAGTGGAGGCTTGCCGAAGCCAGGGCCATGTCGAAGCCAGGCTTGCCGAAGGCAGGGCCGTGCCGAAGTGGAGGCTTGCCGAAGCCAGGCTTGCCGAAGCCAGGCTTGCCGAAGCCAGGCTTGCCGAAGCCAGGCTTGCCGAAGCCAGGCTTGCCGAAGCCAGGCTTGCCAAAGCCAGGCTTACCGAAGCCAGGGCCATGCCGAAGTGGAGGCTTGCCGAAGCCAGGGCCATGCCGAAGCCAGGCTTGCCGAAGCCAGGGCCGTGCCAAAGTGGAGGCTTGCCGAAGCCAGGCTTGCCGAAGCCAGGGCCATGCCGAAGTGGAGGCTTGCCGAAGCCAGGCCGTGCCAAACTGGAGGCTTCCCGAAGCCAGGCTATGCCGATGTGGAGCACTTCAGCCGAAATCTCTTTCTTGCCGATGCCAAGGCTTGCCGATGTGAGCTGTTGCCGAAGCCAGGCCTTGCCGAAGCCAAGGCTTGCCGAAGCCAAGGCTTGCCGAAGCCAAAGCTTGCCGATGCCAAGGCTTGCCGATATGAGCTATGGCCGAAGCTAGGGCTTGCCTAAGTGAAGACAGGGCTTGCCTAAGTGGAGACAAAGCTTGCCTAAGTGAGAACAAGGCTTGCCTAAGTGAAGCCTTGCCGAAAATGGAGCTGCTTTGGCCGGAATGGCCTCTCTTGTGCTTAAGTGGACTCGTACAGAAATGACTTAGGCACAATTTCGGCCTTGTCCAATTCTTCGTATTTTCATACTTAGCCATTTTCCCATTGATCACAGATGGGTGGGTTTTGACCCCAACAGTTAGCCCCCCAGCTCGGTAGTCTCAGTGATGATAGTGCCGAGGTAGAAGAAGTCCAAGCTGGGATCACTGTGCCGTGTCGCTTGGTACGAGCTGAGCCGACATGACGCTGAGTCCATTGTTTTTGATATCTGCCAGGTTCTCTGTCTTCAGACTGATAATCTTTTTTCCAGTAGAAATTTCTTCATTCAACTGTGTTTTGGCCCGATTCCCAATGCATGATGACATCATCTTTTGCTTTTTGAGCCTATATATGCTCCCCCTTCTCTTCATTTCCTCTTCACTTCTTCACTTCTCAAAAATCTCAAGGTAACTTCTCTCCTCCCTTCTCTCTCCTCCTCTTGAAGATTTTTTTTTTAGGTTGTTTTGTTGTTTTTTTTTTTGTTGTCCCTGAAATTGTTTTCGGCCGAAGTCTTCTCCGCCGAAGTAGTCTTTTGCCGAGCGAGATGGAGAGTCCTTTCAATGTAAAAATCGAGATGGAGAATTGGAGTTCCGATTGTGCTAGGATGAGGCAAGACGCGAGTCTTCGGGTGTGTTCTTCAAAACGGCGAGTTTCTAAGGGCGGACACAAGCATGAGGCGCGTGATCCACGAGGATCTACTCTATCTACTGCTGAATCTTTGGAGACCCTCAGGCACCGTTTCAACATTTTTGAAGAAATTGACTTCATCCTTCCATCGCCATCGGATCGGGCCAGTGAGCCCCCAAAAGGGTTTTTTACCTTGTACGAGAGTTGTTTCTACATGTGCTTCATGTGGTTCCCAATACCAGGGGTCATCCTTGGGTATCTGTGGAAACATAGACTGGCCCTGGCGCAAATAACCCCGCGGGGAATTCGACACCTGGTTGGGATCGTGGTCCGCAGCTTCAAGTGCGGCGAAGAAGTTACCGTGGATCACTTGTTGAACCTGCTATCCTTTCGGACATTTCGCTCCAAGGATTCGGTTCTCTACTCCCTTTCGAACAAAGCTCACCGCAAAATTATCGGAGGATTCCCAAGTAAAGACAGATATTGGGAGGATTATTTCTTCTTTGTGCCCATCTCCGAGGCTTCGGTTGGTGCAGATTGGGTTAACAAAATTAGGACCACATGGAGAAAAATCGGTAGCCGATCCATAGCTTTACGAGCTTTTCTGTCTTGTTGAACATGTCATGACCTTCCGCCTTATTTGTTGGTTTTGCAGTTCCTAATCCGCTCCCGACGTGTCCTCCGGACATAATTACGCTTTGTGAGACTCTAGCTTCCGGTGAGTGCGATTGGCAAGGAGATTTTACTCTTCAAAGAGTGGAAAGAGCGCGGGTACGATACTTTGGGTATTATTCTCCGAGTTCAACTCCTTCGTGTTCTTCTAGCAGTACGAAGAGAACCATGGGGAAAAGACCATCTGTTCGCGAAAGGATGGAGGCCGAAAGCCGCACCGCGACGGAGCAGGCAGAGGTCGGCCGAACTGAGATTTCTGCGGAGCAGCTAAGTGTTGCCCTTGCTTTTCCCTCGGGCGACTCATCTGTTGAACCGTCCGCGCTGGCTCCGTTGATCCCCATCGTGAGAGAGGTCGTGTTGGGTCTTGGGCGATTGGACTTGCCTCCGGTTCACCGCAGAAAGGGCAAGGCTGCGGCTACAAATGAGGATGCCGATCAGGTGAGGCCGGTCCGGAGACATGTCCTGGCAAAGGCTGACAGAGGGAAAGATCCTCGAAAGGATGACGCTCCTGGACGAAAAAGGCGTAACGCATTGGTTAGTAGTGCCGCCGAGCACGAGCTGCCTTCACAACCTGTATCTCAGACGTTTGCTTCTGAAATGTTTTGTGACGATGCGTCGGCCTCGGCCACTCTCTTCTCCAAGATTCTCTCCAAGGGGGATTGCTTTCCTCCTCCCGATACTCTATCCCGGAGCAAGCCATATGCCAAAATGTCTCGCCGTGGTGCTAAGGTAGTTTGCGTCGACCTCCTCCCTTTTTTTGTACTTTGTTGAAAATGCGATGCCTGATCTCTCTTTTTCTCTCCGTTCAGTTCATGGCCTCTATTAACAAGATGACGTCCGGTTACGAGGCGGACGTCCGTAAGAATGCGAGGAGGGCCGAGCGTGCACGGAAAATGGCCGAAGGGCTTCGATCAAAGCTTACCGAAGCCGAGCATGAACGCGACGCTGCGACGGAGATAGCATCGAAACGGAAGGAAGACTTGGAATCCTATTGGGTCCAGCAAGAGGCTCAAGTGGCCGAGCTCCAGCGGATGTTGAGCTCGGAGAGGGCCATGACCGACAAGAAGGTTGAACGGGCTAAGAAGGGGGCGATGCGCGGACTGGCCGAGAAGTTTCAATCTGAAGTCGACCGAGCCAAGGAGAAGATCAAGATCTTGGGCGAATCGTCGAAGAACAGCGTCGTCGACCTTGCCCAAGTTGACGGGAACCTTGACTCCTTGCGCTGCTCTGCGGTGGCGAACCACCTTCGCTGGATGCCGAAACTGAGAAACTCGAGGGATGGAGAGCGAGGTACGCTGGTGCCGATGACGAGTTTGATAAGTTGGTCGCCTCGTTGGGGAACGACCTAGTGGTCTCGCCGATCTCTGAAGACTCGACCGATGTCGCGCTTGGTAATGAGTCTGTTGAGGCGTTAGCGGCGGATGTCGGTGTTCGCGTATTCTCCGGATCCAACAGGGGTAAGCTTGGTTTGAACGAAGCCTCTGAATCCGAGACGACGGCCGAATCCTCCGATGATGAATAGGGTGCGTCTTCAAGGGGTAATGTATGATGATGATGGGGGACTGCCCAAGTCATCATTTTAATTATGCTTTGACGTTATTCGGATATGGTGCCTGGATGGCTTTATCCATATTGACTTGTTATGTTTGCCTTGTGGCTTTGGTTTTGGTTGTGTCGTTTCTTTGTTATTGAAACTCGTTGCTTGAATGCTTTTCTATCCAAGGAGGACTGATCCGTTTTGCTATAGTTTGTGCTAGTGTTAATACCGACGATTCTTTTTTTTTTTTGAATGATTACGTTAGCGTATGCATACTTGCTTTGATTATGAGCACAGGCGTTTTGACCAACGATTTGTTTGGTGGGTTTAGGATGAACATTTCGGTTTACGGATATGCTACCGTAAGCATATCCGCTCCGTCAATGAACATGTAGTACTGTTAGGACCAACGATTTGTTGTTGGGTTTAGGATGAATATTTCGGTTTATGGATACGCTACCGTAAGCGTATCCGCTCCGTCAATGAACATGTAGTACTGTTAGGACCAACGATTTGTTTTTGGGTTTAGGATGAACATTTCGGTTTACGGATACGCTACCGTAAGTACATCCGCTCCGACAATGGACATGTTATTTATATAGCGGGCGCTTTTAATCCGCTAGGATGTAGTAGTTAGATCCGTAAAGGATGTAGTAGTTCGTCGCTGTGGCCAGCAGCAACGAGGGTGAAGAGAAGTGCTTGTTTTAGTTAGGACTTTAAGTGATTCGTGAAAGGTGCGTATGTGATGCCTGTTTCCGTTAAGGCTTTAGTAACCCATGGAGGGTGTGATATGAAGAAAAGTGCTTTGAGAAGCTTGCATTGAGTAGACGCGAAGTCTATTACAAAGGTGGGAGTATACGAGTATACGTACCCACTCCCCCCCCTTTTTTTTTAGGAGGGGGCAGCTGAACCCATCCGAAGATGAGCTGCCTACGTACCCTTTGCAGGGATCAAGCCGCCCCGTAGTTCATGTGAAGTATCCTAAGTATAGTACTTCTTGAGGTGCATTGCGTTCCACGATCTTGGTACTGGAACGTCAGATATGTTGGCGAGTTCGTACACGCCGGGTCGGACTACTTTCGTGATCTTGTAAGGTCCCTCCCAGTTTGCTCCGAGTTTGCCGGCGTTTCGCTTTGCAGTATTCTGGAAGACTTTCCGTAGGACCAGATCCCCGTCGTAGAACTGTCGATTTCGTACGTGAGAGTTGTAGTATTTTGCCGCTGCGTTCTGGTAATTCTGAATTCGGATCAAGGCTTGATCCCGTCTTTTGTTGATCAAGTCCAACTCATCAAGCATCAATAGGTGATTGAGTCCTTCCTGTTC
This sequence comes from Pseudoturritis turrita, assembly GCA_900406555.1. Taxonomy (NCBI): domain Eukaryota; kingdom Viridiplantae; phylum Streptophyta; class Magnoliopsida; order Brassicales; family Brassicaceae; genus Pseudoturritis; species Pseudoturritis turrita. The sequence goes on from OVBL01000345.1 coordinate 774,354, forward strand.
TTGGAGTAATCTTCGGCGGACGCCAGGAAAATGTATTTCCGGTGGAATGACGCATTCTGTCCCATAGACGAGAGCGAATAGAGTTTCGTTGGTTGCGCGTCGTGGTGTTGTTCGATGAGACCACAATACTCCCTCTAATTCGTCAGCCCACCGGCCTTTCTTTTCGTCGAGGCATTTCTTGAGACCGTTGAGAATCGTCTTGTTTATCGCTTCAGCCTGTCCATTCCCTTGTGGATACCGTGGGGTGGATTTGCTCAGTAGGATCCTCCACTTCGCGCAGAAAGCTTCGAACCTTGTGGAGATGAACTGCGAGCCGTTATCGGTGACGATTTTGTAAGGGACTCCGTGTCGGCATATGATATTTTTCCATACGAAACTTTCGACTTGTGCATCCTTGATGCTGGCGTAAGATTCTGCCTCCACCCACTTCGAAAAATAGTCCGTCAAGACCAGGAGAAAATGTTTCTGCTTTGAAGGATGCAATGGTCCAACAATGTCCATGGACCATCGCATGAATGGATAGGGTGACGATATCGAGGAGAGCATCTCGGTTGGCTGATGAATCATTGGTGCGTGACGCTGGCACTTTTTGCATCGAGCAGAAAACTTCTCGCAATCCTGTATCATAGTTGGCCAGTAATAACCGTGTCGTTTGATTTTTATCGCCAAGGCTCGTCCTCCCGAGTGGTTACCAAACGAGCCGCTATGGACTTCCTCCATGATTGCTCTTGCCTCCTTTTCTTCGACACAGGCGAGTAGTGGCCCTGAGAATCGCCATTTGAAGACATTCCCATCGAGCAAGATGTAGCGAGCCGCTTGTGCCCGAAGCTTACGAGCTGCCCATTTGTCAGAAGGTAAGGAACCATCGCAAATGTACCCGCGGATGTCGTCGAGCCATCCTTTGTCACAACCATATTCGATGTCTGGCAATGTTTCGTCCGTCGCAATGGCTTCGGCTACGGGACATGGGTGGGTGTCTGGAGAAAGGCGAATTAGATCCTGGTCCATGGTCGTTGCTTCTTCTTCAACGTCGACGGGATTATTGTTCTCGTTGATTGCGTCTATTTCCATCTGAGATTCGTGCACTTCGTCTGCCGCGTATGTCTCGTCCTGGACCGTTGAGTCGTTGGTTATGGCTTTTTGGTTTTTGGCGTTGTCCGTAACCGTGTCCTTTGCTTCTCTGGCGGCTTGGGAGCGAGTAACTACACTCACTATTTCCGTAAGAGTGATGCTCGGGGGCTCGAATCTGGGTCAGAAGTGGATGCGAGGGCGCCAGTGCATCAGCTGAAGTGTTTTCTCCTCGAGGAATACGCGTCAGTGTAAACTCTTTAAACTGCGCAGTCAAGTCTTTGACGACTTTCAGATATGCCTCCATACGATCGTCTTTAATTGCGTATTCCCCACTAAACTGGTTCACGACTAACTGCGAGTCGCAGAACGCGCGAATACAATCAATCTTGAGCCCTTGTACAAGTTTTAATCCGGCAATAAGGGCTTCGTACTCTGCTTCGTTGTTGGAGGCGTGAAAACCTAGGTGGAAGGAATGTTCAAGTATCTCGCCCATTGGTGACGTTAGGCGTATCCCGACCCCTGAACCATTTTTGGATGAGGAGCCGTCAACGTGAAGTTGCCAAGTCGAATTCGGGTTTCCTTCAGCGAGGCTTTCCTCCGGAAGTTGGGTTAAAAAATCGGCAAGCACTTGCGATTTTACGCAGGTTCGTCCGCGGTACTCGATGTCGTACTCGCTGAGCTCGATAGCCCACTTGGCCAATCGCCCGGATTAACTTGGGCTGTGCAGAATCGATCGTAGGGGAAAAGGACTAAGGACCACAATGGAGTGTGATTGGAAGTATGACCTTAGTTTCCTAGCAGACATGATCACCGATAGAGCCAACTTCTCCATCTGCGGGTATTTTGTCTCTGCGTCGGTGAGGGTCTACTGACGTAAAAATTTGGTTTCTGCTCGCCCCGTTCGTCGCGAATGAGTACTCCGCTCACTGCCGTGGTGGAGATTGCGGTGTATAGGAAGAGCGGCTCTCCCTTGACTGGCTTTGCGAGCACCGGGGGACTGGCGAGATATTTTTTCAACTGCTGGAAAGCCTCTTCGCACTTCTCTGTCCATTCGAATTTCTTGTTTCCTCGTAAAGTGTCATAGAAAGTGGCGAGATATCGGTGGACCGCGAAATAAATCTGTTGAGTGCAGCCACCCTTCCAGTCAGCCTCTGTACTTCACGTTTTGATTTTGGGGAAGCCATCTGGATAAGGGCATAAATCTGCTTTGGATTCGCTTGGATTCCTCGATGAGTAACTAAGTAACCAAGAAATTCGCCGAACGTGACTGCGAATCTACACTTAGTCGGGTTGAGCTTCATGTTGTGCGAGTTGAGCTGTCGGAAACATTCCTCCAAATGTAGCACGTGATCCGTTGCCTCTAGCGATTTCACCAGCATGTCGTCTATGTAAACCTCCATCGTTTTTCCGAGTTGATTAGCAAACATCTTGTCTACTAAGCGCTGATATGTGGCTCCTGCATTTTTTAGGCCGAAGGGCATCACCTTGTAGCAATAGATTCCACGATCTGTAATGAAGGTTGTCTTCTCACGATCGTCGGGATTCATTAGAATCTGATTGTATCCAGAGAATGCGTCCATGAAAGATAAGAGCTTGTTACCGGCCGTTGCTTCGACCAGTCGATCGATGTGTGGTAGTGGGAAGCTGTCTTTCGGGCACGCCTTGTTTAAGTCGGTGAAATCGACGCACACCCACCATTTTCCGTTCTTCTTTTGACTACAACATGATTCGCCAGCCAATCCGGGTACTTGACTTCCATTATCGACCCGACCCTTAAGAGTCTTTCGACTTCGTCGTTGACTACTTTTGGTCTGTCAGGACCCAACTTTCGCCGTTTCTGTTTGATTGGTTTGAAGGTTGGGTCGATGTTCAATTCATGACTGGTTACGCCGATATCAATTCCGGGCATATTCTTTGCTGCCCACGCAAAAGTGTCCACGTTTTCCTTTAAGAATGAAACCAGTTCGTCCTTGATTTTTTCGTCGAGGTCGAAGCTAATCTCCACGCATTGTTCCGGGTGTTCGTCGTCGATACAAACTGATATTACGGGGTCGCAGGTCTGTTCAAGTGGTTCTTCTTCGCGATCCTCCGCAATATGTAATTGCTATAATAGCTTGGAGAGTTCTTTTACTGGCTCCCTGTCTGTCTTCATCTTTTTGCGTTCTGACTTGGCCATTGGATCGGTGACAGGATTCCTGAGCTTGTGCGCAGCTAGGAAGCATACGCGGGATTCTTTTTGACTTCCCAAAATCGTTTTGACTCCGCTTGGTGTTGGGAATTTTACGCAGAGATGGTAGGTCGAAGCTACGGCGCGCATTGAATTTAACCAAGGTGTTCCGATGATGACGTTATAGATTGCTGGGTGATCGGCTACCGAGAACTCGACGAGCTTGATGACACCCCCAGCTTCTACAAGTAGCTTGATCGTCCCGATTGCATCGTCGTTTCTCCGGAGAATCCAGTCAATGGTTTAGGGATAGCCACTATGTCGGACAGATTGATGTCCATTCTTTTAAGAGTTTCTTTGAAGATTATGTCCACTGTGCTGCCCGTATCCACCAGCACCCGGCCTACGTCATAGCCACTGATGATCAACTCGATCACGAGAGGGTCATCGTGTGGTTTGTCGATTCCAGCTGTTTCCCTTTCTTCGAATGAGATTACATCCTCTGGAAACTTGGAGGGTGCAGACCAGTTCACGCTGACATCGGCTCGTCGTTGAAAAGCTTTAATCGATGAGACGGTATCCGAGCAATAGTGAGATCCACCCATTATCATGTTGATCCGTCTCCTTGGGCCAGACTGTGACGCCTCGTCGTCTTGCCTCCCTCGCTTAGTAAGATCTTCGTTTACCTGTTCGGGGCAGTGTGCGTTGGTATCCATGTCGAAGTCCTTGAGACTAATGTCACCTTTGAGTTTTCCAGCTACCAACTTCGCAGCGAGTTTTAAGCCCAGAATACGGCAATTTGCAGTTGAGTGTCCGAAGATATGGTGATGTTCGCAATAAGCCGTTTCGTCGTAAGTTCCTTGGCCCCTGGTCCATGTGCTATTCCATGTACCTCTTCCTCGGCCTTGGCCTCGTCCTTGCCCAAAGCTTGATGAATCAACGTGGTAGTTATGGGCTCCTTTGAATCCCCCCTCGTTTTGGATGTATCCAGGGCCTTGGCTGCCCTTTCTGTTGTTCGGTGGGTTCGGAGTAGATGGAGGGTAGTTCATGGACTTCGCCTTTCCGTGCTTCTGGGCTAGGATTTTCACTTCTTCTTCGTTGGAGGCAAAGTTCGTCGCTCGGTGCAATGCATCCTGGATCGTGGTTGGAGCATTCAGTGCAATTTCCTTTCGAAAATTGGAGTCGAACCACAGGGCTTTCTTTAACGCTTGTAGTGCGGCTTCGTCACTTATCCCTTCTACCTTCGACAGTACTGACATGAACCGTCCGATGAAGGTTCGCAATGTCTCATTCTGTCCTTGCCCCATGGTCCACAGATCCGCATCGGATGTTCGGCGTTCCATGAATATAGCATAATGTTTAAGGAACGCCGACGACAACTGATTGAAATTGTCGACCGAATTTCTTCCCAGCCTGGAGAACCATTGGAGAGCTGGGCCTTTAAGATGCTCGACGAACAAGAGACATTGTTCAGCGTCTTCTTCTCCTTCTCTGAAGTTTGCTCGCCCCATTGCTATTGCGAAGACGGTCAAGTGTTCCTTCGGATCAGTTTTGCCTTCGTAGACTGGTATCTTCATCTTCCCCGGATCAGAGACCCTTCCCTTAGTGATTCGAGTTGTGAACGGTGTGTTCTGTGCTTCTTCAAGCACTCGGTCGAGTTCGGGAGCCTTGCTCGTAGCCCTATGCATCTGAGATCGAACGAATTTCATCTCGGCGGCAGCTCGCTCCATGCCTGCCCGGATTTCGGCATCTCCTCCTTTTGGGCTCGGATTATCGCTTTGCGCTCTTCCTCGATCTGGGCTCGTTGGGCCCAGAGGATGTTCTCCTCCTCTTTGGCGAAGTCCTGATTGTGGCCAGGGTTGGTGTTGCTTCGTTCGTTTCGAGTTTGGGCCGCACCCGCGAGTTCAGCTTCGCGGTGGTGTTCCAAGTCGTGTTCACCCTCTGGGTTGTCCTCCAGGTTGATCACTGGATTCGTTCCGTCCATAGTCTGCGTGTTTGCCTCCTGTGGTGTCACGTTCTGTTCGGCGGTTGTGGATGTTTGGTTTGCAGGGAGCAATCCGCCTTGGGTTCTCGGTGCATGGTGAGGTGTTGAGAAATCGAGGGCCGTTGGATTGAGACGTTGAAGAGGGTGCCTCATTAGGTCAATTCCTGAGCCTCTACCACGGGCTCGGCTCGCCGTCGCAAGGACTTCGAGCTTATCGGTCATCGTTGTGTTTAGCTTGTCCTGCTCCTCCGCGTTCTTGAGCAGCATCTCTAGCATCGTCTTGATCTGTGTCAGGGCCTCTGGGCTCGTCTCCACGACTGCAGGAGTTGGTGTATCTGTTGCTCCCGATCCACCAATCCCTGTGTCCTGCGGGTCGTCAGTTCGTCCGTCGCTAGTCATCTTCTTCGAATCGTTCGTGCGGTGGTTCCTTGGAGTAAGAAAGTTTCAATTCCCCCTCCTTCTAGCGCCAAATTGTGGGAGTCGAAATCAACACAATTAGAATTTGTCGGAGGTTTGTTAAGGGGGATGAAATTTCTGCGGATGAACCACGAACGGAGAGATCCAAAGATGGTTTCTATTAAGCTGTGTCGAAAAGCTTTCGTACAAGAGTTTGAGAACAAAAAAGTCTAGGGTTTTTTTTTGCTAAGTAAATTTCGGATCCCTTTTTCAAGATATGTACATCGATATATATACTGGTTTGAGTCGGCCAGGTCAATCCTAAAGGGATAAGGAAAACTTCCTAATCCTTTGGGATTTCCTTCTTAACTAAGTCGGCTTGACTTCGTGGGCCTTTGTATTGTTGTAGGCCGAAGATGGGCTTGTTGTCTTCGTATAGAAATGACTTCGGCCGCGTCGTCTTCTGGCTCCGTATAGAATTGACTTCGGCCGGACAGCTCCGTATGGAAATGACTTCGGCCAGGATCGTCTTCGGCAGCTTTGACTTCGGCCAGACAGTTTCGTATGAAAATGACTTCGGCCAGGAAGCTTCGTATGGTTTTGACTTCGGCCAAGCAGTTTCGTATAGATTCGACTTCGGTCAGGCAGTCTCGTATGGTTTTGACTTCGGCCAGACAGTCTCGTATGATTTCAACTTCGGCCAAGCAGTATCGTATGATTTTGACTTTGGCCAAGCAGTCTCGTATGATTTTGACTTCGGCCAAGCAGTCTCGTATAAAAATAACTTCGGCCGAAACGAGCTCGTATCGTGCCTAAGTGGATTCGTATCATAGCCAAAGCGAGCTCGTTGGCCGAAGTGGAGCATGGCCGAAGTGGAGCTTGGCCGAAGTGGATCGTGGCCGAAGTGGATCGTGGCCGAAGTGGATTGTGGCCGAAGTGGCCGAAGAGGAGCGTGGCCGAAGTGGAGCTTGGCCGAAGTGGTGCGTCTCCGTGTGTCGAAGGGACGCGTCTCCGTGTGCCGAAGTGACGCGTCTCTGTGTGCCCAAGTGGTCATGTCTCCGTGTGCCGAAGTGACGCTGCACCGAAGCCAGGCTACGCCAAAGTGGAGGCTTGCCGAAGCTAGGGCCATGCCGAAGCCAGGGCCATGCCGAAGTGGAGGCTTGCCGAAGCCAGGCTTGCCGAAGCCAGGGCCATGCCGAAGTAGAGGCTTGCCGAAGCCAGGCTTGCCAAAGCCAGGGCCATGCCGAAGTGGAGGCTTGCCGAAGCCAGGCTTGCCGAAGCCAGGGCATGCCGAAGTGGAGGCTTGCCGAAGCCAGGCTTGCCGAAGCCAAGGCCATGCAGAAGTGGAGGCTTGCCGAAGCCAGGCTTGCCTAAGCCAGGCTTGCCGAAGCCAGGGCCATGCCGAAGCTAGGCTTGCCGAAGCCAGGGCCGTGCCGAAGTGGAGGCTTGCCGAAGTGGAGGCTTGCCGAAGCCAGGCTTACCGAAGCCAGGGCCATGCCGAAGTGGAGGCTTGCCGAAGCCAGGGCCATGCCGAAGCCAGGGCCGTGCCGAAGTGGAGGCTTGCCGAAGCCAGGCTTGCCGAAGCCAGGGCCATGCCGAAGTGGAGGCTTGCCGAAGCCAGGCCGTGCCGAAGTGGAGGCTTGCCGAAGTCAGGCTGTGCCGATGTGGAGCACTTTAGCCGAAATCTCTTTCTTGCCGATGCCAAGGCTTGCCGATGTGGGCTGTTGCCGATGCCAGGCCTTGCCGAAGCCAAGGCTTGCCAAAGCCAAAGCTTGCCGATGCCAAGGCTTGCCGATATGAGCTATGGCCGAAGCTAGGGCTTGTCTAAGTGAAGACAAGGCTTGCCTAAGTGGAGACAAAGCTTGCCTAAGTGGGAACAAGGCTTGCCTAAGTGAAGACTAAGCCTTGTCGAAAATGGAGCTGCTTTGGCCGGAATGGCCTCTCTTGTGCTTAAGTGGACTCGTACAGAAATGATTTAGGCACAATTTCGGCCTTGTCCAATTCTTCGTATTTTCATACTTAGCCATTTTCCCATTGATCACAGCTGGGTGGATTTTGACCCCAACATTTTCCTTCAAATTCTTCACTTGCGATTAGTGATATAGAGAGCATTGTGTCGCAAGCGAATCTGCTTGGAGCAGAAGCGAGGACCCTAATCGTGTCTCGCTCAACAATAGATGGTGATGTCTATTTGGCCTCAACGACTATGGAGGTGTTGATTCCCTCTCTTAGTGGTTTCGATCAGGAATTTGTATGTCCTTTTCTATTTCTACTTTGCTTGAACTTATGAGTTCACTTTTACCCCAAGACTATATTTGAGTATTTGTTGCTTTGGCTTTACCATTTGCTTGATCAATATATTGATTGAGATTTTGGTTTATTTAGCTTTTTGTGGCTTTGTTGTATCCTTTTTTTTAGCGGGGTTAAACTCTTTTAGTTCAATGAAATTTCGGTTTGACAAAAAAAAAAAAAAATCTATTAAACGGATAAAACTAAAAACCAAAAAAAAAAAAAGGAACATAATTCAAACCATAAAATTAGATTGTCCACAACTAACAGCAAGTTGCAAACCCGAAAAAATGTTGTTGTTAATGGTTTCTATATTCATTTGCTAAACACATTACAAAGTCTCACAAAAATACGTTGACATCCGAAATTTGAATTAAAAAAATTTAGCCACCTTAAATATTTTAACGTAATGTTGACAATATTTTTAAAACATTACAAATTTAAGACCCTAAACAAACGAGGACATTATTATATATTATTGAATCTTGAGTTTTCGATAACAAAGAGAAACTCTAACCTTTTCAAATGTTCTTCTTCTATGTTCGAAATCTGATCATCACATTTCTGTTTACTGCATTTGTCACTAAAAAATTCAAATACACTTCATCTGATTATATAATACATAAATTAAAAATAGTTTGCAAAACATTAACCATAACTTAACATAACATTATGCTTTACAAAAATAAAGATTTAAAATTAAGTTGCAAAAAATCAAAAAAAAAACATTTACTTAGAAAAATTAATTAAACATTACCAAAAACATCACAATTTAGGATACTATTACCAAATTCTATTTGATTAGATTGTTGAAATCAAAATTTATGGAAGCTTAAAAGGTAACAAAATCACTCGGAACAGAAAATAGATATAACTAGATTGGCAAGTTCAAATTTTGCCAATCTCTTTCGTGTTAAAAATATTTGGTTAGTTATGATTAATCAATAAATCTAAAAAATTAAATTTTCAAAATATTAGTGGATATTATTATGCATACTAATCAGTAATCTCCATTAATTATCGGTGAGATTTCAGAAGATTTAACCTACTTTCACACAATATTACATGGCCTCTATAAAATGCTTTTAACACCTATCTAATTTTTATAGGAAACAAATACTTCCAAATTCCTTTACCTCATATATTTAGAATTTAAAAAAAACAAGCTTAGCTAATGATCCAACTACCACAGATTTGTATTCATCGAAACCATTCTCCTCTTTTTGTTTTACTCATCATGTCTTTCAATTGGTTGCATTCGAGTTGGTAAAGCCGATGAAAAGGTATTTTGTTAATCTTTTCTCGATTTATTGTTTTTTAACTTCTATAACCATATGCTAAGACCCTGTATTTACAATCAATCATGTGTTTATGGTTTATAAATAAGTTATTTTTTACCACTTAAAAATTTTTTATTTCAAAGAGTCAATCCACGCTATCTTTTACCAAAAAGTATTAATGGATAACGAGAAACGAAACAATTTCACCCACATCAATAGAGGCTATGGTAATGAATCAACAACCAAAGAATTTGTGAAAGGAAAATAGAAACACACAACTAAATCTTAATTAAAAACATACCACAATCCAATCTAATATAATGTGGAAGATAATAGATCATCAAATATGTTTCATCGTCTTCACTGCTTGAATAGCAGTTTGAAGATATAAAACCATTTTGAAAATTTTCATTTATTCGATCAACACCCCTACGGTTTCGCCTTCTTTTGTACTTTTAATAATTTCCAAAACGACTAGATGTACTGCAAAAAATATCACAAAGTAGAGAAAACGAATACTAGCCTTATGGCCTTCCCGGATCTAGACCATCCATATATTCACCAAATTAACTGTCCACTCATAGAGAAAAAATCCACTGTATAAAGAAAAAAGAGGCACAAATCACAGAAAGTCTTCGATTTGTAACTAATAAAACCACATAAAAAAAACTAACATAGACACAACTACAATGCTATAAAATCGCCGGAGCTATTGATCAAAAAATCTCCCTTTTTCTCTCTCATGCGGCTAGGTTTCTATATAAGTTATACGGACTTTTAATGACAGAACCATTATAAATCATAAGTTCGTTATAACTTATAACCATGGCAAACGGGTGTTCCAAGCTGGTAAACAAATATCATAAGTTACTATATTTTGGACCCATGAGATTTGGTATCACGTTTGTTTACAGTCGGATGGAGAGTAGATATTATGCTTTTTTGTATTCATAATAATTTTTCTGGATCGACATATTTGTAATCTGTTTCAAAATTCGCCGATAACCGATGACTAGATATCTGTAAAAATCTGGATATTTGACAATATTATTGATACATTCGGTAATTTTTTAAAAAAATAAATAAATAAGAAAATTCAATAAGAATGAATTGCATTATTCATTTAAAATTTCATTCTTAACATTTTGTTTCTTGTTTTTTATAATAATTTTCATAGTTATATAATTTATTTGATAAAATATTTTCTTAATTTATAGATTTCTTTTAAAATATTTTATTAATCTATAGATATATATATAACAAATATACAGTTGATGTGTATGCATGTATAAATACAAATATATGTATGTAGTTATAGTTTTAAATTTTAACTGATATCCAAAATTTTAAATTTAAGTATTTGTGTACTCTGACGAATACTTAAGTTTTTGGGCAATTCTCATAAATAGCACTAAACCAAGTTTTTTGGACAAAAATAGCACTTCATCTTCAAAGTTCTACAAATACCACAATTTCTTATTTAAAAGACTAAAATCCTTTTATTTTAATATGAGACTTAAATAAAAAAGATTAAGAAAAAAGAAAAAAGAGAAAAATCAAAAAGGAGAACGATTATCGTCATCGCCTCTCATCGTTGGAATCGAAATCGATACCAGAATCATCGTCGGAATCGTTAACGGTACTCTCTCTCTCTCTCTCTCTCTCTCTTTCATTATCTCTTTCTCTTTCTCGCTCTCTCTTACGTTTTCAATGAATCTCGATGGCTTAGGTTCTCTGACGAAGTCGAGAAGACGGCGATTGAGCGATGCAGATCTGGAACCGAAACTCCCGTTCGATTGTTGTAAGCTTAAAATAGATTGGAGCTCAAGGCAAAGTATATTTAGGAGTAATCTAAATATACATATCCAAAGAGATTAGGAAATTATCGAGTAATGTTAAGTTTCCTTTTCTTAGTTGTTTCTATTTTAGAGATCTTGAGTCAAGCTTATAAATACTGAGTTGTGGTATTGCTTGGACAAGAGAGTTGTGTAAGGTTTGAGTTATTTTTCCTTAAGATCAATAAGAAGAGTAATTTCTTATTGAGATTTGTTTGACAATATTTGGTATCAGAGCCAGTAGAGAAGATCACCATGGGCGACGACGACAAGAAGGTAGAAGGGGTCGAGTCAAAATCTAAGGAGATCGGACCATCCTCTATCAAGTGTCCTATGTTGAATTCATCTAATTACACCGTCTGGTCAATGAGAATGAAGATTTCTCTTAAGGTGAACAAGGTATGGGAGACAATAGAACCAAGTACGAGGGATGAAGAAAAGAACAACATGGCGATTGCTCTGTTATTCCAATCCATAACAGAGGCCTTAATACTGCAAGTTGGAGATCTCGACACTTCCAAAGCAGTCTGGGATGCAATCAAAGCGAGACATATCGGAGCTGATAGAGTAAAGGAGGCTAGGTTACAAACGTTGATGGCAGAATTTGATAGGATCAAGATGAAAGAAACCGACACCATAGACGTATTTGTGGGAAAACTCTCAGAAATCTCATCAAAATCTACGTCTCTTGGTGAATCCATTAAAGAACCAAAACTCGTAAAGAAATTTCTGAAGAGTTTACCACGGAAAAAGTACATTCATATCGTTGTTGCTCTCGAACAAGTACTTGACCTAAACAAGACTAGCTTTGAAGATATTGTTGGAAGGTTAAAAGCATACGAAGAAAGAATTTGCGAAGAAGAAGAGGAACAAAACGATGATCAAGAGAAACTGTGTATGCAAACACCGCTTTTCAAGGCTCTTATCATGAAACAAACGGTGGAAACAGAGGAAGAGGACGAGGAGGTCGAGCGAATTGGAGAGGAAGAGGTCGTGGACGTTATGGCTATGGTAGTGGATCACAAATTTCTGGACAAGACAAGGAGAAGGATGCATCCTCGATAACTTGTTATCGATGTGATAAACTAGGCCATTATGCGTCCAATTGCCCTGATAGACTACTAAAACTTCAAGAAGCTCTTGAAAGGAAAACGGTGGATGAGACTCAAGAGGCTGATGAGTTAATGATGCACGAGGTAGTTTATCTGAACGAGAAGAAAGTAAAACCAAGCAGTTTTGAAGCTGATCTAGATACAAAGAATGTGTGGTATCTCGACAATGGCGCTAGTAATCATATGAGTGGGAACCGAGATTTCTTCATAAAACTTGATGAAATTGTTACAGGAATGGTGAGATTTGGAGATGATTCGCGTATTAATATACAAGGTAAAGGCTCAATTCACTTTGGCTTTGCAAACGGGGAAAAGAAGGTGCTAAGCAATGTATATTATATACCGGACCTAAAGAGCAATATAATAAGCCTTGGTCAAGCCACAGAAGCGGGTTGTGAGGTGCAAATGAGGAAGGATCTATTGAGAATCTATGATCGTTTGGGCAGATTGCTAATAGAGACTAATAGGTCAAGGAACCGTCTGTATAAAGTTGTTCTTGAAGTCGAAAATGTCAAGTGTTTACAGCAAACTTCTTCAACAGAGTCAACAAAATGGCATGCACGGTTGGGTCATATTAACGTTGAAACAATGAAGATGATGATTAACAAAGAGCTAGTGATTGGTATACCAAACATCGAGGTTGAAAGAGAGACGTGTGTGTCATGTCTACTTGGCAAGCAAACAAGAAATCCTTTCCACAATCAACCTCATATCGAGCTACCCAAGTTCTCGAACTCATTCATGGAGACCTTTGTGGTCCTATTACACCATCGACCCCATCCCATAAAAGGTACGTATTCGTGATCATTGATGACTATTCACGATACATGTGGACAATTCTCTTGAAAGAGAAAAGTGAAGCCTTTGAAAAATTTAAGGCCTTCAAGAAAATTGCTGAACAAGAAACAGGAGCGGTTGTCAAAACTTTTAAAACGGATAGAGGTGGAGAGTTTGTGTCTCACGAATTTCAGAGTTTCTGTGATAAGTTTGGAATCAAAAGGCACTTAACCGCACCATATTCTCCTCAACAGAATGGTGTAGTCGAGAGGCGTAATAGAACCCTTTTGGGAATGACTCGAAGCATCTTGAAACATATGAGCCTACCTAACTACTTATGGGGAGAAGCTGTGAGACACGCTACTTACTTAATCAACAGGGTTGGAACAAGATCAGTGATTGGTAAAACTCCATATGAAGCGCTTAAAGGGAAGAAGCCGAACATTGAACACTTGAGAGTATTTGGGTGTATTAGTTATGCCAAAACAGAGGCGGTTGGAAGAAAGAAGCTCGATGATAGATCAAGAATCTTGGTGAATCTAGGAACAGAGCCTGGTTCGAAGGCTTATCGTCTTCTCGATCCTACAACCAAGAAAATATGTGTGTCTCGTGATGTAGTCTTTGATGAAAACAAGAGCTGGTTCTGGAACGATAAGGAGGAAGGAACTGTTATAGAACCTGGAACATTCGTCGTTGGTCTAGAAGAATCCGAAAATAAAGAGATAATAAGAACAGACACTGTTACTTCCGAAACAGAGGAAAACGCTAATGAAGATGAAGAAGGTGAGGGTGTGATAGAAGAAGAAGAAAGCGATGAAATTGAGGAAGAAAGAAATGATGGTGGTGATGATATTCAGTTAAGACGATCAACGAGACCGAGAGTACAGCCTGCATACTTGGACGACTATGCTCTTATTGCGGAAACAGAGTGCGAAAGGCTCTTAACAATGATTAATGAAGAACCTTGGGATTTTAGTGAAGCAAAAGGACACAGAATCTGGATAGAGGCATGTGAGGATGAGCTTTCATCGATTGAAGGAACAAAACGTGGAACTTGGTTGACCCTCCACTAAGAAGTAAACTAATCGGTTTGAAATGGGTTTTCAAAATCAAACGCAATTCCGATGGAAGTATTAACAAGCATAAAGCGCATTTAGTGGCGAAAGAGTATGTTCAAAAACATGGCATCGATTATGATGAGGTGTTTGCTCCAGTAGCACGCATAGAAACTGTCCGTTTCATCATCGCTCTAGCAGCTTCAAGAAATTGGGAAATTCATCATCTCGATGTGAAGACCGCATTTTTACATGGTGAACTAAAGGAAGAGGTGTACGTTACTCAGCCAGAAGGATTCGTGATCTCAGGATGCGAAAACAAGGTTTATAGACTGAGAAAGGCTCTGTATGGGTTAAAACAAGCACCTAGAGCTTGGAATGCCAAGCTAAACAAGATTCTCAAGGAACTGAATTTCTTCCGTTGCTCAAAGGAGCCATCTCTATATCAAAGGAAAGATAAGGAAAGTATCCTTGTTGTGGCCGTATACGTTGATGATTTACTTGTGACAGGATCTTTGTTAAAATCGATTCTTGAGTTCAAGGAAGAAATGGCAAACAAGTTTGAGATGAGCGACCTTGGAAAACTCACGTATTACCTTGGGATTGAAGTGCATCAACAAGAAGGTGGCATCAGTTTGAAACAAGAAAGATATGCGAACAAAATATTATGTGAAACAGGAATGGATGGCTGTAACCTGTCACATGTGCCAATGGATTTAAACTTGAAATTGTCCAAGTCACAAAAGGAGAAAGGTATTGATGAAAAGGGATATAGAAGGGGCATTGGTTGTCTTCGATACTTGCTTCACACACGTCCAGATTTGTCTTACAGCGTTGGAGTATTGAGCAGATACATGCAAGAGCCCAAGGAATCCCATGAAGCGGCGTTAAAGCAAGTTTTGAGGTATTTGCGTGGAACAGTTTCTCTTGGACTTTTCTTCAAGCGTACAGATGAGATAGGCTTGGTGGGCTATAGTGATAGTTCTCACAATGTTGATATAGACGATGGGAAGAGTACAACAGGTCATATATTTTATCTTGAAGGATGTCCAATTACATGGTGTTCACAAAAGCAAGAAACAGTGGCGTTATCCTCTTGCGAAGCTGAGTTCATGGCAGCTACAGAGGCTGCGAAGCAAGCAATTTGGCTTCAAGATCTTCAAGGTGAAATCGTTGGAAAGGCTAGCAAGAAAGTGACAATCCGAGTTGACAACAAATCCGCCATCGCACTCACCAAGAATCCAGTTTTTCATGGACGGAGTAAACATATTCACACCAGATTTTATTTTATAAGGGAATGTGTTGAAAACGAGCAAGTAGAGGTTGAATATGTTCCTGGCAATGAACAAAAGGCAGACATTCTAACCAAGGCACTAGGAAGATTCAAGTTTAAAAGAGATGAGAGGTCTCATTGGAGTTCAAGATGTGGGAGAATACTATTTCAAGCTTAAGGGGGAGAATGTTGTAAGCTTAAAATAGATTGGAGCTCAAGGCAAAGTATATTTAGGAGTAATCTAAATATACATATCCAAAGAGATTAGGAAATTATCGAGTAATGTTAAGTTTCCTTTTCTTAGTTGTTTCTATTTTAGAGATCTTGAGTCAAGCTTATAAATACTGAGTTGTGGTATTGCTTGGACAATAGAGCTGTGTAAGGTTTGAGTTATTTTTCCTTAAGATCAATAAGAAGAGTAATTTCTTATTGAGATTTGTTTGACAATATCGATTACTCCACAATCTCAAGCGAGATACAAGCGTTGGCAAAGATGGTCAAGGATGAGTTTTTCGAAGAAGAAGCTAGGAAGAAATCGAGACTCGAGGGTTCGAATCTCGAAAATCTGGCTGCAAAATCGGTTCCAGTTTTCGAGAGAGGGAGGTTTTACGAAGAGTATTCAACCAAGAGGAACGAGCGATTGAAGAGGAAGAAAGGCAAAGAAGTTGTTGCTGCTGGAGAGGGATGATTAGCGAAAGGAGTGCCTTACAATCTCGGTGTAAACCGTGAACCGATGATGACAAAGAGAAGATGAACTACTTCTGTCAAAAAGCTTGAGAGCCTTAAGAAAACTGCATCAATGGTTGAGACAACAATAACGCCGAGGTATTCTCTTAGGAGCGTGACAAAAGAGATAGCCTGGCTTATTCACTGTCTCTTGGTCTTGGACTGATATATAGCTCCAATTGTTTGCTTAGAGGCTGTGTATTAGATTCTTGGAATCCGCTGGAAAATTAGTCTCTAGGGTTTTTGGAAGATTTGTGGAAATGCAGGGTTTTGTGAAGCTTACAATGTTCTATTTTATGGATTTTGTTACGTCATTTGTTAGTGGAGTTAAAGTCAAAGGCAAATTCCATATGCTATGTGATGTTTACTAGGTGAATTTCATGATTTAAATTCAAAGAATAAACTGGAAAATTAGTCTCTAGTGTTGCAGCTGATTTGTTTCTTCATCAATTGATAAGCAACAAAGCAATTATTTAATAGGTGATGTTTATGTCAGTTATACTTGTAATATTTTCTTATCAATGGGCCAAAGCTAACATTTTTCTTATTTGCAAGAGATTTGTGCAGATACAGATGCTAAATATTACTGAAGTTGTAAACCTGGAGGCATCAGAGAACGTAAATCCATTTTGTCCTATGTTCTCTTTTTCTTAATAATTTCCATGTTTCTTGATAATTTAGGAAGGTCTTCCTCAACAAGTAAAAATCCTTCGTAAATAAATATTTAGGAAGCCTTCATGATTTTTCAGGAATGATTCCTACATATTTAGGAAAGTCTTCCTAAAAAGACAAGAAACAAAGAGTTTGCTTTTTCAAATTTTGTTGTTTTTGATTCTATTATATTTTATTTTTGCAGCTGAGTGTAACATGCATCCTACCGATACTTGATGAAGATGAGGAAGATTCAGTATCATTAGAAGATGTGAAAGATGCAGAGCTAGATGAGATGATTAAATTGATAAACAAAGATTATTGAATAACTAAGTCTAATTGGGATAATGGAGCAATTGGCGTAGGCGGTGCAATGGAAGCAATTGGTCCAGCTTGTGATGCATACAAAAAGTATTAAGTATTGTTAACCAAGAAATAAAGTTTGGAGTCAAGAGATAAAGTTTGGAGATACAACGGCTTGGCAGAATTAGCTACCTCTAGTTTCTCTGCAAAACCTATGTAGGATGATCTTTTTATAATTTTGTCAATTTGAATATTTTGGTTTTATAAACGCATGTGTGATATTTTATGAATGCATGTATGATAATCTTGTCACTTTGAGTATTTTTAGGTTTATGAACGTATGTATGATGTTTTATCATTTATGAATGATGGTCTTGTCACAAGATTTAAGTTCATCATAATCAAATGTGGCAATGCTTATATCATCACAACTTTTGTTGCTGTTAAGTTCAGAAATCTTTCTAAATAATTATGGATGTTTTCCTAAAATACTTACAGTTCATCGAATTAGTTTATGGGATTAGACAAAGATACAAGTTCACTCCATAATCATTTGCCACTTAGGTGTAGTCCAGAAATCAATCAATAAAATAATAAAGTGTATCCATACAAAATGTAACCATTTGTAAACAGTAACAACTTGTATCTCTTTTGGAATTGTACTATGGAAAATAATTACTCTTCATATATCTCTCTTTTCAGGAGTTGAACTTGTGTTGAATATGAACATCCTATAGGGTCTGTAGAAAGATCTGGAGCTGGATGCAGAAGATATGGATGAGATCCTTTTTCAGCAATTGAACTTGTGTCGTCGTTATGTGTTATATAAATTGATTTTTCACTGTCAATTGATCGATGAAATTCCTACAAAGAAAAGTAAATAAATATAGATAAATGAAAGTAAAACAAGATGAAAGATATTAAAAACGTAGTAACTGGGCTAAAAACGGAGGTTGGATTTATCATTCACCTATAAGCCAGATAAAAAGAAAAATAATTGAGATAAAACAAGAGATACAAGTGATTTAGGAATGCTTCCTAAATCATCAAAGAGCAAGGAATGTACATTATGAAAATTTGTGTAAAAAAAATATTACATGTTTTTTTTATGCACATTAGATTCATTTACGTATGAATCACCATCTAAAACTCGCAACATATGTATTTTCTCCACATCACAAATCTGTTGAGTGTGTATGGTTTTTGATTAAATGATGCTACCAACAATCTCAACAGCAACGTCGTTGCATTTGTCACTCATCTAAACCAAAAGAAAAGGAATTTAGTATTGAATGAGTAGTAAGTGGAGGATAAAACAAAAGTGACATACGTTTTAGGAAGACATTCCTAAATATTTAGGAATGCTCCATGAAATGCTTCCTAAATTTTTATTTCGGAAGGTTTTCTAAATAATTTGGAAGAATTTACTAAATAGTTAATAAACAAAGAATACATACTAAAATTATGCAAGCTATGTAGCAGTAGTCAATCGGTTGCATTTGCGACTTACCGTTACACACAAACGAATAAGTTCAGGATCTTCTTGTATCTTCTTGATGAAAATTTATACTTAGCGATCATTTCGGAGATAAATCGGTTGAGAATCCTCTACCATCAATTTCATTCTCATTAATAGTCCATAGCTGAGTGAAATATCTCTATCTTTAACTAGGCAATCAATTCCAAAGTCTTCTACAACCATCTCAACTAAATCTTTGTATGTGACGTTCTCATCTACCTCACAAAGTGATCCTCTTTTGTTCGTATCTACAAAAAATTATTATTGGAGCTTGTCATTCCACTCGCCATAAGAAGCATAGATCTCCACCATACTATCCTGAAACAAAAAAAAAAAAGACAAGATTAAACTGATATGACTATTTAATGTGTGGATGTTTTAAATGAAGTATTGGTCATTAATTGCAGTTGCAAATAAATCAATCCATTATCTTTTGCAACTATGTCAATCGTGCCTGCAAAAAACTTATTTACTCATGCTTCTATATCCATGCAAAGATGGTTCAAGACCATAGGAACATGGTTTTCCATGACTTCTCTGTTGCAGATTTGTTCACACGTGGGATTGACATTCAAGTTGTGAATGTGGTCATTAATTTCGATTTCCCAAGGACTTTTCGAGCATAATTTGTTTTTTTTGTTTCTCCAAATCGATATCAAAAATCATAATATGGTTTTTTCACCCCAAATCGATATAAAAAACCATATGTTGTTGTTTTTCCCCCAAAATGATATCGCAAACTGGAATCTGGTTTTTTCCTCCCCCAAATCGATCAAAAAGGATATGAAGGAGAATACATATGATTGGAGAAGATACCAAATCGGAGAAACTAGCTACTGAAAACATAAAAAGATTCGGCGAATCCAAGACTACTACGCATGGGGATATGAAGCCAAATCGGAGAAGAAATGGAAAAGGATCGATCGATTGATTTGCCTTCGATGATGATAAAATTGAAAGATCAGACTGCGCTAAGGAGCTGAAAGATATGGGGTTTCAGATCGGATTTCATGCCGATGATGATGATCAGAGGGATGAAACCGCAGTGAGTCGCGACTTTCGCTTTCTTCAGTGACCAATTGCTCCATTCCTTCACAAGCTGCAACTTCGATTTCTCATCCGAAGAAGAAGCTCCCTTTGATATTTTCCCTTTCCCTTTCAGCTTCAACGAAATTGTAGACTCCATTGATTCTAATTTCAGGGTTTCTCTTTTTCTAATTTTTCATTTTCAGTTTTGTTAAAAAAAATTAATTATATTATATGAGGGTAAAAGGGTCTTTGTATTCTTAAATAATAGTATTTAAGGAACTTTCAATTCCTTGTGTTATATTTGTCCATTAAACTTGGTTTGATTGTATTCTAGGGAATTTCTCTAATTTTATTTAGCTTCGCAAACTTATTTAATTTTCCGAATTTTTATAATAATATTGAAAAGGATATTACGAATATTTTTTTTTTTTTGATAACCAATATTACGAATATCTTGTGGGTCCTAATTTCTTGGCAACGGAGGTGAAGCAAAGGATGAAGCTTAGAGACATTGATTTTGATCATAGCTTCGTGGAAATTAGGCCTGGGCACGGAGCGGATATCTTAAAAAAATTCATATCCGCGATCCGCTTCGTTTCTGAACGGATATTTGATTTTATGATCCGCTCCGATCCGGTAACTTTCGGATATCCGAACTATTTTAAGGTATCCGCGGATATCCGATTCGATCCGTTAAAAGTCGAATATCCTGAATTTTTTTAGATATCTGCGGATATTCGATCCGATCCGCTAAAAGTACCTTGAAAACTTAAAATTCTAAAAATTTAGGTACATACCAATAGAGTATGTTAATATTATCTTCAAAATAAATTTTAACAAAACTAAGCCTAATCAATGTCACTAATTACATAATCATGCATTTTAATAGCAATCACATACATTAGAATATATGTTACGCCAATGATATATTATATATATATATATATAATACGCCAATGCGGATCGGAGCGGATATCGATATTTTCTTAAATAATATTTGCGATTTGCTTTGTTTTTAGCGGATACCACATTTAAGTATTTGCTTTGCTCCGAAACTTTTCAGATATTCAAATTTTTCGGTTCAGAACAAAATGAATAGGAATCGAATCGAATTTAAGGGATATTTTGTCCGCCCCTAATGGAAATTGCTTGTGCTTTTAATTTCCTTGCTTTCTTTTCATTCTTGGAATCTCATGTTCATAAAGAAATGGTGGAGCCAACATTAAATTTCAACTTTAGAGACAGTGATTTTTGTCGGTGACATGGTTTCCACAAGCACTCACTCACAGTCAATAGAGTCAATGTTTTATGTTTCCTCTATATTCAATTATTATATTTTAAAAAAAAACCTCTACGTTTCATTCTTTCTCCAAAGATATCTCTCTGGAAAGCTTCTTGGTCCTCTCTCCACCATACAAATGGATTCTTCAATTTTCCTAACCATCCTTGCTGCTGCAATAGGCTTCTTCTTAATTTTCAGAAAATTTAGATTCCATCAAGAAAACCAAGAAATCGATCCTTCTTCTTCATCACCTACATCTCCTTCATCTCCTTCATCAGCTACATCTCCTTCATCACCTACATCTTCTTTATCTCCTTCATCAGCTACATCTTCTTCGTCTCATAACTGGATACACGATGTCTTTCCGAGTTTCCGAGGGGAAGATGTTCGCAGAGACTTTCTCAGTCACATTCAGAAGGAGTTTGGAAGAAAGGGAATCACACCGTTCATCGATAATGAGATCAAGAGAGGAGAATCCATCGGTCCTGAACTCAAACGGGCGATTAGAGGATCTAAGATCGCGATCATCTTGCTCTCCAAGAACTACGCTTCTTCAAAATGGTGTCTTGATGAGTTGGTGGAGATTATGAAGTGTAGGGAAAAAGTGGGTCAAACTGTGATGGCCATTTTCTATAAAGTGGATCCATCTAACGTTAAGAAGCTGACCGGAGATTTTGGGAAGGTTTTTAAGAAAACTTGTGCGGGTAAAAGTAAGGAGGACATTGAAAGATGGAGACAAGCTCTTGTGAAAGTGGCCACAATCGCTGGCTATGATTCAAGCAATTGGTTAGTCCTCTTGATCTTTCAAACACATCAAAGTAATAAAAGCTAAATTACGAAGTTCAGATTTACGAAGAGTTACTTTTCTTTTAAAAATTTTATAAACCCTTAGAATTTTAGAAATTTGTTGATAATTTTGGAAAATAAAAGCTAAAATGTAGATTTGAATGTTGTGATTTTGGTGAATTTTATGCAACTTGTAAAGCAAAAAACGAAACATATACGTATTAGAAAAAGAAAAGAAAATATTATATTTATAGTCCTCTCCAAGAAAAGAAAACATCCATCTTTCTTCTTGTTAGGGATAATGAAGCGGCCATGATCGAAAAAATAGCCACTGATGTTTCAAACAAGCTGATTAATTCTGCGCCCTCAAGTGATTTCGACGGTTTAGTTGGGATGAGAGATCATATGGAGAATATGAATTTGTTCTTACGCCTAGACTCCAATGAAGTGAAGATGATAGGGATTTGGGGTCCTTCTGGAATTGGTAAGAGCACCATCGCCAGAGTTCTATACAGCAAACACTCTCATCAGTTCCAATTTAGTGTCTTCATGGAGAATATCAAAAGACGCTATGTAACTATTCATGGTTACGATGAGTATAGCGCGAAACTGCAATTACAGAAAGACAGGTTAAAAGACAAGAGAGTGCTTGTCGTACTTGATGATGTTGACCATTTGATGCAACTAAATGCCATGGCGGAAAGAACTGGGTGGTTTGGTCCTGGAAGTCGGATTATCATCACAACGCAAGATAAAAGGCTTTTGAATGCACATGGAATTAACCATATTTACGAGGTGGATTTTCCATCTTACAAAGAGGCTCTTGAAATCTTGTGCATGTATGCTTTCGGTCAAAAATCCCCACATGATGGTTTTGAGAACCTTGCTTGGGAAGTTACACAACTTGCTGGTAAACTCCCTTTGGGACTAAGGGTCATGGGATCTTATTTGAAAGGAAGGCCTAGAGAGGAGTGGAAAAGGGAACTACCAAGGTTAAGGACAAGCCTTGACGGAGAAATTGAGAGCATTTTAGAGTTCAGTTACAATGCCTTACGTGCTGAAGATAAAGAATTATTTCTTTATATAGCCTGCTTTTTCAACAATGAACAAATTGAGAAAGTGGAATATCATCTAGCAAAGAATTTCTCTCATGTGAGTCAAGGTCTTCAGGTCTTAGCTGAGAAATCTCTTATATCTATCAGCTCGGGAGATATAGAGATGCATGATTTGCTAGCACGTTTTGGTAGAGAAATTGTTCGTAGACAATCCATTCATGACCCTGGGCAACGTCAGTTTTTGGTTGATGCTAGAGAGACATGCCAAGTACTGAGTAATTGTAAAGAAGTAAGTTTTCACTATGTTGCTCCTACAAAATTTGATAACTAACCATATTTATTTACTTATGTGTCTTTGGGTTCTTTTTCAGAGTCGTGGAAGTGTTATAGGCGCAATTATAAACTTCTCTGAGATCGAGAATGAGTTAAATAGAAGTGAATGGGCATTGGAAAGATTGTCTAGTCTCCAATTCTTAAGACTCCACGACGGTCCTTATGGAAATTCTTACATACCACAAAGTCTGAACAATCTACCTCGAAAAGTTAGATTACTACACTGGAAACGTTTCCCGTTGACATGTATGCCTTCTAATTTTAATCCGGAGTTTCTCGTCGAACTAAACATGCCTAACAGCAGTCTTGAGAAGTTGTGGGAAGGAATTAAAGTAAGTTGTTTACGTGTAATTTGTTCTTTTTGTACAGTACGCTTTTTATTTGAATTCAATCTCAATGGCATTGAAATGTGTTCTATGAGTAGTTTTTCTTTTACTAAGTATATTAACATCTTCTTGTTTGTTGTCTTTGTTTCTCTGTACAGACGATTAGAAATCTCAAGTGGATGGATTTGAGTTTTTCCAAAAATCTGATGGAACTTTCTGATCTCTCAACTGCTATTAATCTCGAGGAATTGAATCTTAGAGATTGCTCAAATCTAGAGGCGCTCCCATCTTCTATTGGAAATGCTATTAATCTAAAAAAATTGGATCTCAGTGATTGCTCGAGTCTAGTGGAGCTCCCATCTTCTATTGGAAATGCTACTAATCTCAAGGAATTGAATCTTAGTGGTTGCTCGAGTCTAGTGGAGCTCCCATCTTCTATTGGGAATGCTACTAATCTCAAGGAATTGAATCTTAGAGATTGCTCAAATCTAGTGGAGCTCCCATATTCTATTGGGAATGCTATTAATCTCGAGGAATTGACTCTCAGTGGTTGCGAAAGACTAGTGGAGCTCCCATCTTCTATTGGGAATGCTATTAAGCTCGAGCGATTGAGTCTTAGTGGTTGCTCAAATCTAGTGGCGCTCCCATATTCTATTGGGAATATTAATCTTTGGTATTTGGATCTCAATCGTTGCTCAAGGCTAGTGGAGCTTCCATCTTCTATTGGGAATGCTATTAATCTCCACAAACTAGATCTTACTTGTTGCTCGAGTCTAGTGTTGCTCCCATCTTCTATTGGGAATGCTATTAATCTCGAGGAATTGACTCTCAATGGTTGCTCAAGTCTTGTGGAGCTCCCATCTTCTATTGGAAATGCCACAAATCTAAAAAAATTGGATCTTAGTGATTGCTCAAGTCTTGTGGAGCTCCCATCTTCTATTGGGAATGCCATTAATCTCGAGGAATTGGATCTCAGTGATTGCTCTAGTCTTGTGGAGCTCCCATCTTCTATTGGGAATGCCACAAATCTCGAAAAATTGGATCTTACAGATTGCTCAAGTCTTGTGGAGCTCCCATCTTCTATCGGGAATGCTATTAATCTCGAGAAATTGAATCTTAGTGGTTGCTCAAGTCTAGTGGAGCTCCCCTCTTCTATTGGGAATGCTATCAAACTCAATAAATTGGATCTTAGAGATTGCTCAAGTCTTGTGGAGCTCCCCTCTTCTATTGGCAATGCTGCAAATCTCGAAGAATTAGTTCTTACTGGTTGCTCAAATCTGGTGAAGCTTCCCGTCTCTATTGGAAATGCCATTAAGCTCAAGAAATTACTTCTGGCAGATTGTTCAAATCTGGTGGAGTTCCCCTCTCTAAACAATTCCATTTATCTCAAGGAGTTGGATCTCAGAGGATGTTATAGTCTAGTCGAGCTCCCCATCTCTATTGGTAATGCTACGAATCTCAAGGAATTGTATCTCTCGAGTTGCTCAAGTTTGGTGGAGCTTCCTTTTTCCATTAGAAATATCGTTCAACTAAAAAAAATAGATTTTAGTAGTTGCTCAAGTCTAATCAAGATCCCATTTTCTATTGGGAATGTTAATGTCGAGGAATTGGATCTTCGTCGTTGCTCAAGTTTAATGGAGCTCCCCTCTTCTATTGGGAATGCTATCAAACTTAAGAAATTGGATCTTAGAGAGTGCTCAAGTCTAGTTGAGCTCCCCACCTCGCTTGGGAATATCACTAATCTTAAGAAGTTGTATCTTAGTGGTTGCTCAAGTCTAGTGGAGCTCCCATCGTCTATTGGAAATATCACTAATCTTAAGAAGTTGTATCTCAGTGAGTGCTCAAGTCTGGTGAAGCTACCATCTTCTATTGGAAACCTTCATAATTTATCAAGGTTGCATTTACAAAAATGTTCAAAGCTAGAAGCCCTTCCGATCAACATCAACATGGAATCTCTCGATGAACTTTATCTCACTAATTGCTCGATGTTGAAAATCTTTCCTGAGATTTCTACAAACATTAGGGTTCTAATGCTCAACGGAACTGCTATAGAAGAAATTCCTTCATCAATCAGGTTATGGTCTCGTCTTGATGAGTTGCATATGTCATACTGTGAAAAACTCGAGCAGTTAGATCTCAGCTGTTGCTCAAATCTAGTGGAGCTCCCATCTTCTATTGGGAATGCTATTAATCTCGAGAAATTGGATCTTAGTGGTTGTTCAAGTCTAGTTGAGCTCCCCACCTCTCTTGGGAATATCACTAATCTTGAGAATTTGTTTCTCAATGGGTGCTCAAGTCTTGTGAGGCTACCATCTTCTATTGGAAACCTTCGTAAATTATCGAGGTTGCATTTAAAAGAATGTTCAAAGCTAGAAGCCCTTCCGGTCAACATCAACATGGAATCACTCGATGAACTTGATCTCACTGATTGCTTGATGTTGAAAATCTTTCCTGTTATTTCCACAAACATTAGGGATCTAATGCTTAATGGAACTGCAATAGAAGAAATTCCGTCATCAATCAGGTCATGGTCTCGTCTTGATAAGTTGCATATGTCATACTGTGAAAAACTCGAGCAATTAGATTTTAGTGGTTGCTCAAGTATAGTGGATCTCAGTCGTTGCTCAAGTCTGGTGGAGCTCCCATCTTCTATTGGGAATGCTATTAATCTCCAAAAATTGGATCTCAGTGGTTGCTCGAGTCTAGTGGAGCTCTCATCTTCTATTGGAAATATCACTAGTCTCATGAATTTGGATCTAAGTGGTTGCTCGAGTCTGGTGAAGCTACCCTCTTCTATTGGAAATCTTCATAAATTGATGACGTTGCGTTTAAAAGGTTGCTCAAAGCTAGAGGCCCTACTGATCAACATCAAAATGGAATCTCTCGATGAACTTGATCTCAGCGATTGCTCGATGTTGAAAAGCTTTCCTGATATTTCCACAAACATTAGGGATCTAATGCTCAATGGAACTGCGATAAAAGATATTCCTTCATCAATCAGGTTATGGTCTCGTCTTGATAAGTTGCAGATGTCATACTGGGAAAACCTCGGAGAATTGTCGCATATTTTTAACTTCATCACAGAGCTGCACTTGAGCGATAAGAGAACACAAGAAATTGCTCCATGGGTCAAGGAATTATCTCGTCTAGAAAAACTTGTAATCAAGGGATGCACAAAGCTGGTTTCGCTCCCACAGCTTCCAGACTCCTTACGTTTCCTTGATGCAGAAAACTGTGAGTCCCTAGAGAGACTACATTTCTCTTTTCAGAATAATAAGTTTTTTGTCCTCAACTTTGGTAACTGCTTCAAACTGAATCAAGAAGCAAGAGACCTCATCATCACATCGAGTTGTGAATATGCGGTCCTACCCGGAGAAAAGGTTCCTGCCTACTTCACTGACAGAGCCACTGGGAGTTCCTGCATAGTTCACTTACAGAGCCACTGGAAAAAAAAGTTCGAGCATTTTACTAAATACTTGACATTTAAGGGTTGCGTGCTGCTGGTTAATAAGGGTGACGTTGAGGTTGGCAATGGGAACATGTTGGAAGTATCTCATTGCATCACAGAAAAACTAAAACTGAATGATTTGTGGTGGGCGAGAATCATCGTTCCACGTTTGAAGAAACACATGTACTTATTTGAAACTTTTATTAGGTCGGAATCCATCGAATTTGTCTTTGAGATCATAGTCGACGATGAGAAACTGGAGATAGGAGAGTGCGGGATACGAACCTTAAAACTTTAGGTCCCTTGTGTACAAAATCATTGTAAGTTGTGTACACTTTAGGTCCCTTTGTATTTCTTATGTTTTATTTGTGTAAGATTATCAATGTGTGATGTATGCAAATTGACTGATGGATTCACAATGATTATGTTGCTAATGTATGTTTGTATGTACGTATGTGTATGTATGTTGCTAATCTACAGGGTCGTTTATAATAAACTCTTTGTTTCATACTTGTTGAATGATCGATCAACAAAAACAAGTTTCTGCAACTTGTATCAAAATCTAATCCCTTTTCCCTGGTTTAGGTCTGCAACTCTTCTCTACACGATTCTGAAAATGTAAGGATCTAATTAATGTTTATGTTACTCTATTAAGCACGAGAAGCTTTTTCGATTAATCAATCAATGGACTTGGAAGAAGTTTCCCTTGTTGTGGCTGTGTGGTACCACTTCTCATCATCGCGCAGAATTCTTCATAGTTTATTCTTCCATCCTGCACAAGAGACCTATTAATCTCAATCTTGGCTTAAGACTTGTTCATGACTTCTTTGATGCTAAGACACAAAACTTACGTTATCGGTATCGACTTCTGCTATTACTTCTTTGATGCTAGCTTCATCTCCCATACCATACTCTTTCATGGCTGACTCCAACTCATCCATTGTGATAAACCTGTGTAAAGCCAAATCCATCTTTATGTCTTTATGTCTCAGAAATAGTTCTAACTTCTAAGTTTATATTTTCTCTGTTCCACCTGAAAGCACTTACCCACTGTTGTCTTTGTCAAAGTATTGGAAGGCTTTGAATAAGTGTTCGTCTCGATCCAATCTGTATCTATTCATCGTTGCTGAGATAAACTCGATGTAGTCGATTGTTCCATTACCATCTACATCAGCCTGAAATATATACAGAAACGCAAAGCTTCTCAGGTTAGAGAAAAAAGAATAGAAGTGAAGCAAAGAGATACTCACTGCTTGCATGAGTTGCTTAACTTCAGTTTCAGAAAGTTTAGAACCAAGTTTAGCTAGTCCGGTTTTGAGTTCTTCGTAAGTGATTGTACCGCTTTTGTCGGTATCCATATTAGCAAACATTGTTTTAAGACCTTTAATTTCCTCTTCGGAGAGACTTTCTGCAATAACCTGCAAAACAAAGTTAGAAACACAACCAATGATTAGGCAAAACAGAACAGAATGCGTACTTGCACAAGAGAAGTTTGTAGCTGTACCTTTAGAGCTAGCTTCTTAAGCTTGTTCATTGCTCGGAATTGCTTCATCCGAGATAACACAGCACTATCAATAGGTTTGTCTGGCGCTTCTCCGCCTCTGATCCAAGAATGTTCTAAAAAAAAAACATGATGATTACTATAAGAGATTAGCAAGGCATTTCAAGTAGGTTGATCACAAAATTGCACTAGAGAGACGAAGTGGACTTTACCAAGAGCTTGTGCCGCAGATATTCGTTTCTTGGGGTCCCTAATGAGCATCTTCCTCACAAGGTCTTTAGCACTCTCAGATATAGAAGGCCATGGTTGGCTCTCAAAATCAATTTCTCCCTTTAAAATCTCATCAAATATCCCCTTCTCAGTTTCTACAATGTAACAACAACAACAACATAAAACATATAAATTACATAACTAAATCAAAGAATTTGTCAGCTTTTACTAACCAGCCCAAAAAGGAGGTACACCACAAAGCAAGATGTATAGAATAATCCCTGCACTCCAAATATCGATTTCTTTTCCGTAACTTCGTCTTAATACTTCAGGAGCAACATAGTAAGCACTTCCAACTATATCCCTGTAAAATTTCCCTGCAATTTTGTTTTTTCAGTTTATAAAACAACATATCAAGCATATGAACACATTATCAACTAACTAAACTGGCATAACTTGACAATTTAACGGTGTCTCAAGCGTAACAATTACGCACATTCCCAAATTCACACAACTTGCAAAGCCTCTGTTTTGAAGCTGACCCCTATGTACTAAAACATCACTGAATGAGATAAGATTCTTAATTTATAGACTATTCTATATCCTCATATCCACAACATAACTCCAACATTCATCAGAATCTCACAAAATCTAAAACATTTGCGTATATAAACTATAAGCAGAAGAAGAGAATTGATTACACGGCTCACCTTCTTCGATGAACACAGACAGTCCAAAATCAGTAGCTTTGAGCATAGCATTTTCATCTTTACTAGAGAGCAAGAAATTCTCAGGCTTGAGATCACGATGCATCACTCCCATGAAATGACAAATCTGCACAACATTCACAATCGATCTAATAACACAAGCAGCTGCTCTCTCAGAGTAATGTCCCTGAGCTATAATCCTATCGAACAATTCACTGCCACCACACAATTCCATGACAAGATGTATGGATTGTCTATCTTCGAAAGCACCTTTGATCTCAACAATGTTTTCTTGCCCTGATAAATGTTGCATTATCTGAATCTCTCTCTTCACATCATCTCTGTCTTGCTTTCTCACTAGTTTCCTCTTCAGTATTGATTTGCAAGCGTATGTGTTCCCCGTTGAAATCTCTTCGCAAGTATAGGTTATACCGAATTGACCTCGACCTAATTCGTTACCTAATGTGTAAAGTTTCCTGATTTCTTCAAAGGGTTTCCCTAAAATTGTCTCTGTTTCTCGAAGAGCGACGGGTTTCAATGGTATTGTAACCTCCTTCTCTTGAATTGGCTGATTAACGGGTTTTGATTGTTCTTGTTCTTGTTGTTGTTGATGATGATGATTCGTCTGGGTCGTTGTCGGAATTTGAGGTTTCTGAGGCTCGGGGATGTCGCGAGAGACATGGGATTGTGATTGATTGGTCGGAATTGAGCTCTGTACGCTGCCATTGATGACGTCACTCTGAGTTTCACGGTGTTTGCTGCTGAAGCAACCCATTTTAGGGGTTCTTGTTGTGTTCTAGGTTACGAGGAAGAATAAGCACGATCGGAGGAAATTTATCGGAATATATAAACAAAACAAAAGTCGAGAAATTTGACAATTTTGCTCGATCTCACAAAAAAGTTTATTACCATTCTCGGTTAAAGAAGAGATTTGTTTTCCATTTATGTTCCGCCGACATTAACGGTTTTAATTTCCTTTTTTCAACCATTCTTGATTATTCTAATCAAAGCTTGAGTTTAAGAGAGAGACCGTTGAATTAATTTTCTAATCTACATTATAAAATAAAATAAAAATGTAATATATGGTCATAATTATTTTTATAAGGTGCCAATGGACCAACGATTGTTTTGATATTTTTGATTAATGTAAATTACATACCGAATAGACGAGTTGAATATACATGATGACATTATTGTGTTGTTGCTTAATTACTCCAATCTATGGACAAAATCATATTATATAATCTAATATTAATGATCAAATTAATTACGTAATTTAGTTAACCGTAGAACCCGGTTTGGCTCCACACGGCGTCTCTGACCCGTCTCATGTCACGTCCCTTTAGAGTCCTTCCCACGCCCAAAAACACCGACGAACCACCGTCGCCGTTACGGCTACGCGCCACGTACTCATGAGGTGGCACCATCTCACTCTCCCAATCACCATCCGCCACGTCAGCATGCATTGATTCGACGGGCTCCACCTTTAGGATCTTGCTCCAGTCAGGCACTTTCACCGGCGCAGAAGTCGCCACGTGTCTCTTCCTCCGTCCTTCGTCCGTAACGGTCAGGCCACCGAGACGGCGTCCGTTACTTCTACGTTCACCGCCACTCGCCTCGAGGCCGGAGCGTGCGGCCCACGCGCTTTCTTCTGTTGGGTCGTCGTCGGGCTCGACCACCGACCAGACATCCTCTTCCATGAGCTCTAGGTCGACGGTGGTTTCTCCTCCGTCCACGTGGCGGTCATCGGACTGATGATGACTCCCGAGAAACCGCTCGCTCCGACTCATTGTCAATCTCCGACCTTTCCCCATTTTTCTCTTTAGTAACTAAGACAAAATGTCTACACATCAAAATTAAAACATGTTTGGGGGTTATAGGAATGTTTTGAAGAACTCTTGTATTGCTTTGTGTTATGAATGTAGATCGAGGATGAGGATGAGCATGTGTGTATATATATATATAAATAATCTACACTTCGTGTGTAGCTTTACTCAGTTATGTTCGGTAAGATCAAAAGAAGATGTCATAGTCCCACGTCAAATTCAACTTTTAAATATCTACGTACTATTCTTTTGTATTTCTTTCAGTCGAAAGGCAAGATTTACATTTACCATCTTAGGTAATTCCAATCACATAATATGATGATCAAAATTAAGTCTTAGGTGCCGACGTACGTGTGCCTTCATGTGTTCCTATCTTTACATACGTTAATTACTTATATAACTAATCCAAATTAGATTTTGTGAGTTAAATGACAATTGGTTTTGATAAATATGTATATTAGTTCTTTAAAGCAAGCATTCGTTTTTTTAGCATAAAAATTTCGGGATTTTTATTCATAATCTCATTCGATTTGGGATAACCGTTGATAATAAAATATAAAAGTTAAACCATCACTTCCAAACGAGATTCAAATTCGAAAACAAAAACTCAACTTCTCTCTAAAAAAAATCTTTACTACCGATAAAGCAAGCATTTGCGAAATATGTAAATTGGTAAATGCTTAATACAAGTAAAATTCGAAATGAGAAATTATTGTTAGGTTGTTTTTTTTCGAATACAGTTTTTGACACTTTTGTATGTCTTCGAAAGAGGTCGTGCATATTCGAAAATAAAAATAAATTCAAACAATATATGACGCTAACAAAAACAAAATGATTAGAATATACATTTTTGGCTTATTTCACTCTCTATATAACTGAGGTAGGACCAACATCTCCGCATGTGAAAGCACACAAGACATGTCGCATTTCAGCTGTTCGACACGTGTACACTCATTACAAGGCTGGGTCCAACCATCTTGTCTCGTAACATCGACACGTGGCCTACTCAGAACCCATCAATAGTTGTCCTGATTAAGACCGGACTCGACGAGTGTGTTGCTAACGATTGGAGAGTGTTGCTAACGATTGGAGAGTGAATGGCTAAACGATGGAGACCGACGAACTAAACTACCAAAGTCTACACATGTGGTGTGCATCATTGTTCTGTCCTGTCTTCTTTTTTATTTTTATTTGCCTCAATTATTAGTACTCTTATTAGTTAATTAATCCAAATCTAATGTTTTCACTTTTCATATTCGAATTGATTAAATAAAATCTTATACTATAAACATGTAACATGTTCATATTCCATCGTCAAAGTGATTGATAAATAATAGCAAGTTATAAACTTATGAATTTTTCTTCCTCCCTTGGTTTAGCCATAGGTGATAGGTCCAACGAAAATCATCGTCCACATCACTTATGTTTCTTCATGATTGACTGGATTATTATAATTGATCTCCCCTCAACTTTTGTATGTCAAATAACCCATAAACTATAATTACAACAAATTTTATGGATAAAAAGAAGAGATCAAAACTTAGACTAATCTTCAAAACCCATAGAAATCCGAATTTTCTTGTCACTTAAAGTGTCTACGGATAGCCAAAAATAACTGAAATTACAGTGAAAAAATTCGAACTCTGTCAAATAAAGACACTGAAAATGAATCCTCAACCACTAACCATTACCATCCGGTTGTAAAATACTTTTATTATTGAAACATAAATGTTCTTTATATACAAAACCACTAAACCAAGTATAATGCAATATAACACTAACCATTATTAACCAAAGATAACCGGATGTATAACTCTAGACCTTACAGAGAGGATCGGGACAAATTAAGCAAGGAACTCGAAGAGAGAAATTTTACATGGAAATTTGAAAAAGAAGCTGAAATTGGAGCAATTAAACATAAACAAAAAAAGGCAACGAAACGAGAATTGACAACAAGGGATTCGAAGATGATGATCGTGAAAACAAGAGGCATTCCAAGTAACAACACCGACGGTTAAGAGAACTTATCATTTGCGGCTTCGTCGCCGTAACATTCTCTGCATAATTGGAGTAACCGGCTCCGACCGTCGAAACGAAAACGGCAAAGAGCCTGATCCCCCGGACCCATTCTTCATCACCAATCGATTCGCTTCGCCAGCACAGAACCCAAACAAAAACAACACGACCCAACCGAGGCGTAGATGACTTCCGGTCAAGGAGAAGGAAAGCCCATCCGAGAAGTGAAGCAGATCTGAAAATTCTCTTTGACGCCTTGGGAGAGAAAAGACTAAGCGCGCGCATCTCACGACCTTTAGCTAGCTAATAGCCCTCCAAGGACACTTTTTGTTTAGTACTAAGATTATAAATATGCATGATGCTTTTACGAATCGAATTTGGGTATAACGTATAAACGAAACAATATAATTAAATGATATAACGTAAAGAAGAGCATGTTAGATTAGACCATAGTCAAGTGGATTATGCCGACTGTTGTTATGGTTATGAACGATCGGGTTTTCTGTTTTTAGTTTTTGATTTTTGAAAGGTATTTTATATTTTAGATTTTCAAATGAATATGAAACGCAAGCCAGAAAAACTAAATTTTAAAATCATGATTGGAGATTTAAAAAAACAAAAACCAAACACTCACTTAGAATCTACTACCATTCAAGGTTCGTTAGAGCATTTTTAAATAAAATGAGCTTTATGTTGTATGAGATATTACGATTGAGAAAATCACATCTAAAGTAATTGTAATTGAGTCGGTATATATATTTGGTTTAGGTAGATTTCCTAAAACATGTGCTATGTAAACGAAACACGACTTCTCAATACAAGAGAGAAATTTCAAGAATCTCTTTGAATCTTTTTCTTTGAGTTTGTGCAATTTTTCCATGTTGTCCCTCGTACCGTTTCTTTAAGTCACAGAGAACTTTTAATATAAATCTTTTCAAATAAAATAGGCTAATTGACTGTGAATGTTTTCTAACTTCGACCCATTAGTAAACCAGGCCTTTTCCAGCTACTCAATTTGGCCCTATAAGAAAATGGCAGAACGTTTTAATAGAATTATTGTCTGCAATTGGTTTTTTTTTTTTTTTTGATAATTTGATTGCATTAATTTATTTTAAAGTAACCGAGGGAAAGGGATCGACTTCGGTTAAGAGAGATCCGAAGTTGCAAAATCGCATTGGCATATCTGAATTCTTAGTGCGAAAAGAGAACATTTGATTCGTTGAAAAAGAGAGTCTACCGAGCAATGGATGTTGCGATGAACCCTGTCGTTTCTTTCTTTCCAAATTTCATAGACCGTCGCTTGCCAAGCAAGTATATAGAGAAAATTATGGTGTTTTTTTCTGGATAGGTTAAGGAGGATGTTGGCCACAACAGTTCATGAGTAGTTTGTTGAAGGAAGCTGAAATTTTGAAGAAATGTTGGACTAGATAGCATGAGATCAGAAGCATAGATGTTGTCGGTAGTCCCCATGAGATTAACCGATCTCTAGTTGGACACCGATTCAGCATTACCATCCAAACATGAGTTTTGTGCTTTGATATTCCTCGTTTGAACCAGACAATAGAGTGACACATAACAGAAGCTCTGGATTCTTTGATTTTATTGTAGATTAAGCTTGAGCAGAAATGATTCATTAGTTTTCCATCAACTCTCCATTCTAAGGTGTCAACAGAGTATGTGAGAGAGACCAATGTAAGGTACTCGAGCTCGATGCAATAATGAAGTTATTGAAGCTGATGCGTGGATT
This sequence comes from Pseudoturritis turrita, assembly GCA_900406555.1. Classification (NCBI taxonomy): domain Eukaryota; kingdom Viridiplantae; phylum Streptophyta; class Magnoliopsida; order Brassicales; family Brassicaceae; genus Pseudoturritis; species Pseudoturritis turrita. The sequence continues at coordinate 809,058 of OVBL01000345.1, forward strand.
CATGTATCTCGACGTCCTTGAACCTCAATAAAAGATATTAGGGGTCCAAAATTGCTCCATGGATCAATCCAGAACTTACAATTTTCTCTATTACTAGGTATTACCTTTATCCATTGAACTACTACTTCTCTGAGTTTTAATAGTTGTCTGAAGATGCAATTGGCATCTTCTATAGGATCATGGATATGGCGAAAAATATTGGAGAATATAGATGTGGCCCATGTAAGGGATATGTAATACATATGTAATTAAGGATCTAATTGTAATTAATTTATACCTAGAGTCTCTCTCTTGTAACCCTATATATATTGTACTTTCTACATCTAATAAGATAATTTAGCCTCTAAACCTATATGGTATCAGAGCTTACGTTTTCTTAAAAACCTAAATCTTCTTTTTCTGCAAAATCATAAACATTGATGCGGATAATTTTACCCTCACTATATAGCGAAGATCCAACTAGGCGTTTAAGTTTTACATTTATAAAGCCTTAAACAAAACCACAAGTGCATGGTACACCGAGGTAGTATTTAAGGATCGATCCCAAGGGACTAAAGATTGCAACACTAGAGATGCGAGAAACAAACTAAGCTATAGCAAATGTTTTTGGGTTTTTGTTTTGGTTTAAAACATAAGAAATACAAGAGACTAAAATGCAAGAAGTAAAACAAAGAAAAAGGATTGGACCTTGAGCTAAACTATCATGAGAATGGACTAACAATCAAACAATGATACAAAAGGTTTAATTAAACACTATCCTAGACAATGGAATATTCATTCTTTAGGTTAATCCACGCCAATAGTAAAAACCTCTTTTCTCTAATCACATTCAATATCCACGGTTAGGCATTCCATCTTAATGATTAGACAATCATTAATATACTCCCATTTTTGTCACAAGAGTTCATAGAACTACGGTTAATAGGTATGTGACTCAAGCTCACAAAAGGTTTGGTTCAAACATTTCCACAAACACCTCTCGGGTGTGAAAATACCTAAAGATCTAGATTTTGAGTGATCTAGTCAAAACTAGCATTAAGAACAACCTAAGTGAAGAATCTAACAAGGATCAACCATAATACTCATCATTTAACTATCAAATCATCATAATCTAGCACAACTCATGGTCTAACAAAAGAGAAAACATGGATCATGGGCAAATGTAATTGATTTGGAATGACTAATGACTAATTAATGATGCTAGAACAAACAAGCATGCTCAATTCCATGACAAATATCACTCACAATAGACTAATTCACTCTGATCATGACATTAATCCATTTATTAATCACCTAATTAAGCTAATCTTCTAATTGCAATTTAGTGATCAATAATCATTAAGTTCAAGTCCACAATATCAACTAATCACCTTAAACATAAATTCTCATTGGTTACGTATGAAAAACAAGTTTAGAATTCTCCTAGACATTTCATCGAACACCTTCCGGGCATGAAATGATCAAGATTTTGATTAGCTAAATCTAATCTAGCATTAAACACATCCTAAACCTTAGAAATCACATGAAACTAACTCTAAGCATCATCAATCAACCATAAATCAACCTAATCTACCTAGCCCATAATCCATGAGAAAACTAGTTCCTAAACATAAAGTAAAACAAAAGAAAAGACATAAACATAAAGATAAGGGATAAAGATGAAGAATCCTTCACTAGAGTGGCATGTGGAGATAAGATCGATCCAAATCATCAATAGAAGAGTTTGGACATAAATTCAACTCTAAAGAGAAGAAAACTTAGGTTAAAATGAGTGAAACATTGTATTTATAGGTAAAAAGTTCGGAGGTAAGGTGGCTGGGTTGAAATGAAGGTTTGCAAGGTCGGCTGCTCAAGCCGGCGGGTTTGAACAAGTTTCGGCCAGGTTGGGAAAGTCTTCCTGCGAGGTCGGCCGCTTCAACCCGGCGATCGAGTTGGATGTTGCGTTTGCGAACCCGGCGTTGAGGTCGGCCGCTTCTTACTTGGTCCATTTTTGCATCTTTCTTCATTCCATCTTGGCTCTTCTTGCTCCTTGTCTTCTTCCAAGCCTCCTCTTGATCCACATAGCTTCAAGATCTCCAAAAATATCTAAAACAACCAAAAAGAAGAACACAAATGCACAAACACATATCTTATACTCTAAGACACACCTTTAAACTAAATGAGACTCAAAGTGGTCAAAATGCAATGCAAATGATGTGAAAGGGGATTGAAAACAAATAGAAACATGGTCTAAATACATGTAAAAACCACAAATATCAACTCCCTCGGACTTGCCTTTTGCTTGTCCGCAAGCAAATAAGAAAATTTCAACCCGGAAAAGAGGTTGAAGAGCGGGAACTCAAATCCAAATTAATCACTAAAGAGTTCAATAGAATGTCCTTAGGAAAACTTAAACGATGCACAACAAACCCTACTTAAGAAAACTTTGCCATACTCATCACTAGTCGATCTTTTACTCATAATCTCAAGACTTAAAAGAACTCTCGCAATCAACTAAAATTCAACTCTTTAACATTCATTAAGGTATTTGGCGTCTCTCAATTGGACAAATGATCAAATTCATTTGGTTAGGAAAGAAAAGGCTTGAAAAATATGATAAGAGGCGATTTAAAATGTTTAGTGGCTAACTCTCTAACAAGTGAGTGTTACATTATGCAAAAGCAAGAAAGAAAAGAAACAACTGATGCATACAAGGTTTAGAATCTACATTCTACCCATTACTCCTTGATGCACTCCCATTTCTTCTTTCCCACTCTCTATTTTACGCTAACCACAAACCCTTTTTGGTTAGATACATCTTTTTGCAATCTCAAACCACACTCTTTTTCTTTTTTTTTAATATGATAAACTCTACGGAAATCTTTCTTTTATTTGATTTTCTCTCATTTCTTTTTTTTACTTAGCTTCTCTAGACATTTTTTTTTCCTAGAACTTTCTTCTTTCCTTTTCATTCTTTCTTTCTTCTTCTTTTCTCTTACTCACACCATCATCCAAATATATCAACAAACACAACCATTTCTTATGATTTCCCACCTAATGACTTGTCTTAGACGCATGAAATTAGCCTTAATAGAAACTTCACCTTATCATTTCTAATGCTTGCAAGATTTTACACATGCAACACTATTGAAAAGGCCTCACTCAAAGAATAAAAGCAATGGTTTCAAAGAAACGGTTTGGATTTTCGGGTGTGGTACCATCCTAAAAATGAGAATGGCCATTCAAGTGAATGAAAGAGTGGTAAATGAGGAAAAGATGACTTGAATGTCTAGTGTTTAAACCATGGTGATGATCGAATGTCCAAAAGCGAGAAAAATTAATCAAAATTAAGTTCAAGTTTTTAGAGTTGAATTTAGATCATGCAAGTTTCTAATGAGTATGGACTTTCAAAAGAAGAGGTCAAAGCATGGTAAATCTTCTACTTCACGTTTGTTAATGCATCGAAATTTTGTTAATAAGGGCATTGAATTGAAATCTAAAATAAAACTTTACAAGGAAAATTCCCTATGCATATGCAATGCAATCCTAGAATGAACTAGACTCAATCCTAAAATGAAAACGAAACATGAAAACTATATGAATTTTTTTTTGTTTTTGTTTTTCAAACAATTTGGATGCATAAGGTTATTCACAATGCATGACTCAAGAAAATCAAAACAAAAAAAACAAAAATGTTCATTAGCAACGACTCTTTCCCCCGGACTTACTTCTCACCATCTTGGTGAGAGAATAAGATGGAAGGAGAGATTGAAACATAATGAACTCAAAGAATAAAAATGAAAAGGTATTTATAAAAGAAAAATAAATGGTTCACTATGTAGCGAAATTTGAAAAATAAATCCCCGGCAACGGTGCCAAATTTGATGCGTGTCAAATTGTATTTGTACCTAGACTTAGCTAACAACACACTCTAGTTGTTGTAGCATAGCATAGGGTCGAACCACAAGGAGTTAAGAATAACTACACTAGGAATACAAGTAATTAACTAAGCTAATTGATTCAAAGGTTGTATTTTCGGTTTTTCGAATCCTAATTAAGAAACAAAACTAAGTGAAAATGAGCAAATGATAATGCAAATGAAAGACAAACAAGGCCATATGAGTAAACAAACACTAAACAATATCAAAGCAAACCATAATCAAGCTTAAACAAATTCACAATGCAAAAGTCAATAAAAAGTCAACAAACAAGAATTTGATCAAATATGGAAAACATGAGATTTGGGCAAAGAATTTGACTTGGGATGATCAATGACTAACTAATGATGTTATGACTAATAATTCAAACTCAATTTTATGACATGAATCTTCTGTGATGCCACTTACTTTTGTGCCAATCTTGTCTTCCATTCGCGCATGAAGCACGTTGCCCTTGACTACCATTTCATTCGGGAACAAATACAATCGGATATGCTTCGAGTCTCTCGCGTTTCTACTCGTGATCAGTTGGCTGACATGCTTACCAAACCGCTATCTCGTACCCATTTTCAAGTCTCACGGTCCAAGCTCAGAGTCGTTCCACTGCCTCCGTCTTGAGGGGACGTGTAAAAGATATGTAATATAGATGTAATTAAGGATCTAATTGTAATTAGTTTATACCTAGAGTCTCTCTCTTGTAACCTTATATATATTGTACTTTCTACATCTAATAAGATAATTTAGCCTCTAAACCTATAGCCCACACATTCGTGAAAGTGGAAAAAAGAGGTGTGTGGTAATACTACCTCCTTTAGGTACGATAACTGGTCCTCTCTTGGATGTTTGATCGATGTTACGGGTTCACGGGGCTTTCTTTACTTGGAAATTCCTTTGCAGAGCACGGTTGAATATGCCATGGATTCACACAGATCACGTAATCATCGTGTGGAGGTTTTAAACAGAATCGAAGAAGAGATTGATAAAGTGAGAGGTAACAATAGAAGGTTTGAACCAGACATTGTTCAATGAAGACATAAGAATGATGTATACAAGCAGCGGTTTACCACTTCACACACATGGAATCTGATCATGCATTATAAGATAATGCTTCCTTGGCATCGATGTATATGGTTTCCAAACCACACTCTGAAGTTTGCCTTCACCGCTTGGCTTGCAATGCACAATCGGTTGTCTACGGGAGATCGAATGGTGTCATGGGACTCATCCTACTCACCGGTTTTTTCTCTTTGTCGCAACCCTTTGGAATCTAGAACTCATCTCTTTTTTGAATGCTCTTATTCAAGAAATGTGTGGACATAACTCGCGCATGGACTTCTCGGTGCGAACTTCACTTCAGATTGGAACAGTTTGGTAACTATCATCACCGATAATAACCAAAACTATTTACAAATGTTTACCATCCGTTATGTATTTCAAGCAGTTCTTTAACCACATTTGGCGAGAAAGGAATGTTAGAAGACACGGGACTCTTCCAACGTCAGAAGAAAGGCTCACAAAGATGATTGACCAAGGTATTCAAAACCGGTTTACTGCGTTAAGAGTTTAAGGACAATCACGATATGATGATGGACTTTAACTTTGGTTCTCCTATAGATCCTGCGTCACCTAATTTATTTTCGTTCTTTAGATTTAATCGTCTTTGATTTTTAAATAAAAGTACGGGTGTAAAACAATTTTTTTGATTGAATATAATTTAATATTTTTTATAAAAAAAAAAGATGCAATTGGTATTTTGATTTATACAACTGGATAAAAACAATTGACCAGATTCTATATTTTCTTTCCTTTCTTTTGGTGGAAGTTTGTAATATTTACTTTTGACCGGATTTTATTCGATTCATACACAGAGCAAAAGAGTTCAAAGTACAATGGACAAAATCTAATAATTTGTACACGTGAATTATGTAAACTAATGGAACAAAAAGACAAAGAAACAATTAGAAAAGAAAACGTCAAAAAGTAATTCCCTTCCCATGCAGATGCAATAGCTGACACTTCACACAATCCTTTACTTTGTTTAAACAATTCGAGTCAAAAAAGCAAAATAATAATTGATTATTATCTTCTTTTTTTTACCTACCACCCATAGACGCCATTTCAATACTGTTTCTTTTGGCACGTGAAAGAATACGTATTTTCTATTCATTAGTATATTTTTCATATAAAATAATTATACATACTAACATTTGCAATTAATGAGATTTAATGAGATGTGACTAAACCCTCCATGAACAATTAATTTAAGTGGAAATTGTAAATAATTTGATGATAACAGAAGAGTCTAAAAAACTATACACAGAACACACAAACGGCTTTGAGTTAACATTCTGAACAATAAGAGCATCTGAAGTTTTTGTTTTTTTGTTTTTCTGATTTTTGGTTTATCATGGAAAAGTAAAGAAAAGAAATACATTCTTAAAATGCTAAATTTTCTATATATTAAAAAATATTACGACAGTTCAGATTTGCAAGTAAACTAAGAATTGAATTTAGGTTATTATACAATATACAATAGTAATTGGAAATAAATGTAAATAAAATAAATAAATTATCCAACAACTAATATACTTTTGTTGATTAAAAGATAAAAATAACTAAATCATTGCTATAAGTTGCAAGTCTTTGGAAGCGCACGGCCGACACTATAGACAATTATTTCAACAAGTAGCTTTTAGTCCACTCCCATCAACTTCACCAATTAACTAATATTTTTCCTCTTAGAAATTCTATTTCTTTTCTCAAATTTGCTATATATATATACGTTAAAATGGCATAAGTATATATGCATATATTTATATATATAAATATTGGGTAATCCAGATTTCGAATATATTAATATATTTTGTCAATACAAGTCGGTGAAATAATTCTCAAATTAATATAAATTGTTATTTTAAATAATTCTAAAAATCTTCTAATGGTATGTTATTAATATTTTTCTTTTAAATTTTTTTGACATTAAAATATTATTGTATTTTGTTATTTTGTTACACCTCTGGTCACATCCTCTATTCTGAATAAAATAATAAGTCAACAATCAAAGATAAAAATGGAATTAATAATATTTTTACGTCAAATTTTCTTAAGACTAAATTCATACTAATTTTATAATTTATAATCTATAATCTAAGTTTGATTTCAGTTTAATTGAGACGAAATTGAAATTAAAACTAAATTTAAATTAAAACCAATAAATAACACATTTTTAGGGTAAATTAAAGTAAATGTTGAGTAGACGATTAAAAAAAGAGAGGAGAATAGTACCCAATATTATTATTATAGTGCATGTTCAACATTTTAAATGTATGTCATGTTAAAAGTTATTTTGTTAATTTTCTTGCTATATATAGTTATATACCATCATTTTCTCATATTTTCAAAACGTCTTTAAATAAAAAAAAAGGTAAGACTATAGAAGGTAGAATCAAATGTTATCCACTATTTTAAAAATAGAATTTGTACGTAAAATGCAATTTTAGTTGGAAGTAAATCAGATGTTGACAATTTCTATTTCGAAGTAAATCAGTTACAAGAAGTGGATGAGAATGAAACAACTTTTGGTCAACCAATTACAACGTAACTTTGAAAAAGACCATTTCACGTAAAGACTAATCAACTTTTGTCTTCCCTCCCGACATGGCCGTACAAATCTAATCTCTTTCCTCGATCCTTTTATCCATTTTTAATACTAAAAAAATATTTACGCTATTTTTCTTTGGTTACACTATAAATACTTAAGATCCTCTCTTAACTCTGAATCTCAATAAACTCGATAAAACCCTAAAATAAAAAATGGGAAACTGCATATGCGTAGTAGACAAAACGACCGGAGAATCATTAAACAAGAGGAGAAGAAGAAGAAGATCCACCGTGTTCCACGACGAAGACGACTACGGAGAGAAGCTGCTCGGAGAAACAGTGACGTCATCAAGCTCGTCATCTTCGTCGTCGTCGTGTGTGAGAAGAGAGATTAAGATAAGGATGACTAAGAAGGAGCTTGAAGATCTCATGAGAAACATTGATTTGAAGAGTTTGACGGCGGAAGAGATTCTTTCTAAGTTGTTATTCGACGGTGGAAATCAAATCGGATTCGCCGTCGATCTATCGAATCATCATCAACAGCCGTGGAGACCGGCGTTACAGAGCATCCCGGAGATGGATTAATGTTTTTTTTCTTTTTCTTTTTAAATTTAATTAATTGGAAAAAGCTGAGTCTGATGCGTGTGTGTGTCCTAAAATTGACCCCGTCGATCGGTGATTTTAGCTTTAATTCAAATTATGTACATGTTTGTTTTTTTGTAATTAATTTGTCTTTCTTTATTTTTATGATTTTTTTTGTACTTCATACACTCTCTATATATTTTTTCTTTTTAAATTACCAAAGTATAGTTTGAATTTAAACTCTGATTTCATAATTATAAACAGTTAATCCCAAAAACTAAACGTTAGTTTTAAAACATAAACCCAAAATCCAAAATTCTAACCCTTAAAAATAAAAAATTTAACACTAAAATATAAATTAAATGATGTTTTCTTTAGTTTTGAAAGAATTTTCTTATTGATATATATATATATATATATATTTAATTTTTAATTTGACTTTTTAATAGATCTTTTCTTAATTTTTTTGTTTGAGCAATTTATTTGTCTTGCTTGTTTGTTTCATCATAAACGTTAATTTTTATTTTTTTACGTTTGAATGCAGCATCCGAATGTAAATACCTCAAGAGATTCATTGGGCTAGTTTAGTATTTGTGTTTGGATGCCTAACTAATTACATGTACAAATTATGTTTTCGATGCATATTTTGCATCCAAATTAAACAAGAAACCAAAATGCTATACAATACTAAAATGTTAGATATTATCCATCGCTATACGGGAGGATATTAATGTTTTACAAAAAAAATTAAATAAATTTGATAGTGTATATAGTTTTCTCGGCAGTTTAAAATAGAATTTTTTTTTTTATAAATAATTAAAAAAAACTTTTGGATCACTGAATCAGTCTGATTCGACAACTAGACAAGTGCGTTTTTTTTGGGTCAACAACAAATGAGTTTTTTAATTAGTTTTTCACGTTGAAAATTTATTGTTTTACAATAGTTATGTGCTACGCTTTTCCGTGTGACATGTATACGCTCTTTGTCGCTATGTTTCAGATTAATTCAAAATCTGGTTTTTCGTTAGGTCTCTATTGAAGCATCTTACAATCGTAAATCGATTTTGCGAAAGGTTGTTTCATATCCTCTTTTTAAATCTTGAAGCATACTTGTTGGGTTATGAACCATAAATCATAATTTGAGTGGTAGTCCTAATTCGCTATGGAAAGTTTCTGTTATTGATGAGGTTTCCGGTGTTGGTTCCCTCGTATTTTGCTTCTAAGGAATCTCCGATAGCTCAGAAGACTTGGTGGTCAGATAGATTTATCATTTATCAAGTTTTTCATTTTTTTTCCTTATCTCAGTTTAAGTAATTGTTTCCGATTCAAATTTTAAGTTCTCTTTATTGCGGTAACTTTTGTCTCATTTGTTAGGGCTTAATCTCCAGCAAAAACATGTTTATCATTTGGCTAGTTTCCAGAAACATTTTATGTCCGTTGACTTTGTGTATATTTTAAGTTGATAATTAAAATTCCATATGAAAAAATAGTCATGAATATTGTAAATTCAAAATATTTTGAATAAATTATTCATATATATATATATATATATTTAATTCAAAATTAATATCCAAAATGCCACTTTTCAGCTACTTGGAATGCATATCATTTTATCCACAAAATTATTTTATATACATTAAAATTTTGGGATGATCTCGTAGACTTGAAGAAGGGTTTTATATGTTGTTATGGAAATGGAGATTGTGTTTCTATGGTGGAATACGAGAAGTTCGAGGAGAAAATTAGGGTAAACCAATTTTATATGGGGATTAATATCTCGCGATTTTAGATAATAAAGGCAAATATCTTGGAGAAATTGGGTTGGATAGCCAAAAGAAAAAAAAATATTAGCAAACTAACTAAAACTCCTCCATGTACTAAAATTCTAACCCTTGGATCTAAATGTTTTGGTTAGTTTTCTAATATTTTTTTGTTTTGACTATGCCACAAATTGACCCAATATTTTGAGCACGGTAGTTGATGCAATCTACTCCAAAATCATTTAGGAAAAATCATATGAATGCGACGAGTGGCACCGAAAAGAGTTTTCCAGTGGTCGGATTCGTACAGAGAACACAGTCCTTTCTGCCTCAGACATATTTTAGGAGTTCTCGGCTCAATTATAGTACCATATTTTTCAGAAAATGATGATGCATGTGGAAATTTTTTAAAGAATCAACCTCCATTATCGATTGTGCCAACTATTTTTTCATTAATCTTGCAAATGAAATCAATTATATAACGACAATAACAATTGAAAAATCCACTTCATGTTGTTACTCTCGCCGGAGAGCAAGAGTTGGATTTGAGATCCGATTTGAATCGAGACCCAGTTTTTCCTATCAAATTGAAACTAATTTCGAGTTCATGTCGTATCGAATTAGATCTGGAAAGATGCTACTAGATCGTGAGTTTGAAAATCTTCAAATTTGGTATCTTGAACAGTCCTAGAAAATTATAGAAGCGTTGTGAAATTAGATCTGGAAAGTGACTTATAATTAAATTCATTCAAAAGAAAGATTTCATGGAAATAAATTCAAACTGTATATATGGAAATCGATTCAAACCGTTTACACAGATCTTCTCCTAAACATGGCCGATTTTTTTTCTTTTTTGGGAGACAAGGAGTGAAGAAGAAGATGACGATGGAAGAGGAGACTGAAAAAGAAAAAACATGTGTTGTTTTTATAAAATAAAATGTATGATGTTTTCGTAAAATAAAACAACATGTAGTTCATAATAATACATTCGGCAAACGGAATCGTCACCTAACGTATGTTTGCTGTAGGGGATGTTTTGCGGGTGACCACATAGTTTACTGCATTGACCTCCTTTTTTTTTAATTTGAAAGTTTTATCTTGCAAAAAACACCGTGACGCTTTTTTTTGCAGAAAATCTTAAATAAAAATATATATGAATAAAATATTATACTAAAATAAATTTTATTTGTATTTTTAAGAAAAAATTTGGATCCTTTTAATAGCGGGAAGCAAGGGATGGCCCGGACCATCGCATCTCCCGCCCCTCTACTTAAGTCGTCCCGCTAACCTTCTCACCATGCATTTAAAGTCTCTCAAGCCTTGATTAAAGAATTACTCTCTTTATTAAGTTTAGAAATATAACTCCAAAACTAAACTCCAAAGCTTATATCTTTGATCCCAACTAGACCAAGATATATATAGCACAACATTGCTATTTCAATTCCTATCATAAATAGAAAACTACTCTTTCCTATTCTTAATGAACAATGGTAATTTTCTTTTTAGCCTATCTTATCCATAACCAACTTGTTATAGATATCTTGGGCTGCAAGTAACCTTGAAGTTTATCCAACATTCACCCCTTAAGCTTCAAGGTGTTCTTCGAGAGGTTTTGAACTCCAATCAAACTTCGTTAGTATATCCGCTCGTTGCTCTTCTCCGGATATATGCTCAACCTCAATTTGCTCATTTTCAACACACTCTCGGATAAAGTGATATCGCTTATGAATGTGCTAGCTTCGGCCATGAAACACGGGGTAAGTGCAATGGCAGCTTTGTTGTCGATGTAAAGAACCACTCTCTTACTCTCTCTTCCCATTATCTCACTTAATAAGTCTTGAAGCCAAATTGCTTGTTTTGCAGCTTCCGTGGCAGCCATGAACTCGGCTTCACAAGAAGATAAAGCGACGGTGCCTTGCTTTTGAGAACACCACGTGATTGGCGATTCACCGTAGTAAAACACATGCCCGGTCGTGCTTCTTCCATCATCATGATTTGTGTTATGGCTACTATCACTATAGCCAACAATCTTCTTTGTTCCACCACGTTTAAACATCAAACCATAGCTTAACGTACCTTGTAGATATCTTAAAATTTGCTTCAATGCTGCAGCGTGTGACTTTCTGGGCTCTTGCATATATCTACTTGTTAATCCGACTGAATAAGCTAGGTCCGGTCTTGTGTGTACAAGATATCTTAATCACCCAATCCTTCTTCGATACATCCTAGCATCTTTTACGGGTTCTTCTTCTTATGCTTTAGACAACGCTAAACCAAACTCCATTGGAATATGTGCCCGGTTGAAAGTGTCTAAACCAGCTTCCTCAAGAATCCGACGCGCATAAGCCTCTTGTTTGATCTCGATTCCTTCCTTGTTTTGAGTAACTTCGATACCAATGTAGTAAGTAAGCTTCCCTAAATCCGACACCTCAAACATAGATGCCATCCCAGCTTTGAATTCCTCGATGATCTTTAATGTATTTCCAGTTACAAAGAGGTCATCAACATACACGGCAATAATAAGAAGATTGTCTTCTTCTTCCTTGCGATACACGGAGCTCTCTTTTGAACATTTTTTGAACTTCATACCTTTCAAATCTGATCAAGCTTTGTGTTCCATGCCCGTGGGGCTTGTCTCAAGCCATACAAAGCTTTGGAAAGCTTAAAAACCTTGTGTTCATCTCCCTTCTTTTCAAAGCCTTCGGGTTGCGATACGAACACCTCTTCATTTAGCTCGCCGTGTAGAAAAGCGGTCTTTACATCAAAATGATGAATCTCCCAACCATGAGAGGCAGCTAAAGCAAGGAGTAGCCTAATTGTCTCAATTCTTGCTACTGGTGCAAATACCTCGTCGAAGTCAATTCCCTCTCTTTGTACATAGCCCTTTGCCACAAGCCTAGCCTTGTATTTGTTTATTGAACCATATGCATTCCTTTTGATCTTGAATACCCATTTAAGTCCAATAATTGTAACCCCAAAAGGTTTATCAACCAACAACCAAGTATTGTTCTTGTTAATCGAATCAATCTCTTCTAGACACGCCTTTGTCCATTCGATTGAGTCTTTAGCCTCTTCATAATTTCTTGATTCTTGATTGATTGATAGCAAAATAATCTCACATTCAATGTCAGCAAGGAGGACATAATCATTGAGGTAGGTCGGTTTACTAGTTTGACGTTCTGATCTTCTAAGTGGTGGTTGAACGATTGCTCCTTGCTCATTGTGTGCCTCATTATTCTGAAAATTCTCGCCCAAGTTGTTGTCTAATTCTTGTTCAGAATCGTATGACGCCTCACTTGCGGTTTCGTCTTGATCTTGTTGTTGTTCACCGCCAACAACCGTGGGTCCATCTCCATTATCGATAGTTTCACCCCAACGCATGTGAAACATACCGGGATCCCTACTTGAATCGCTTCCTGTTTTTCTCCAGCTCCAGCTCGTACACTCATCAAATACAACATCACGGCTTACAACTACCTTTCGTGTATTTGGATCATAAAGTCGATACGCCTTGGATCCTGGCTCGATTCCATGGTGAACCAATGACTTTGATCTATCATCAAGCTTCTTAAGATTTGTAGATTGTACCTTTGAGTATGCTAAGCATCCAAACACTTTTAAGTGCTCAATGTCAGGTTTCTTCAATCGTAAACATTCATAAGGGGTCATGTTCTCAAGTGCTCTTGTTGGTACTCTATTGATCACATGGGTAGCGTGTCGCACAGACTCTCCCCATAGAAAATTTGGCACCTTCATTGCCTTGAGAATCCTTCTAGTCATCTCCATCAAAGTCCTATTTCTTCTTTCAACAACCCCATTTTGTTGAGGTGTGTATGGCGCTGTGAGATGTCTCTTGATGCCACTTGTATCACAAAACTTGTTAAATTTACTTGAGGTGAACTCTCCTCCCCTATCAGTTCTTAGGATCATGATTGCTTTCCCAACCTCTTTCTCTACCAAGCTTTTAAACACCTTAAATTTCCCATAGGCTTCACTCTTCTACTTTAACAAGATAGTCCACATATACCTTGAAAAATCATCAATAATAACAAAAATATATTTGTTGTTAGCCATGGTGGGTGGTGTTATGGGACCACATAAGTCAGCATGTAGAAGCTCCAAAGGCCTAGTAGCTCGAAACAATGAAGTCTTCGGAAAAGATTGGCGAGTTTGTTTTCCAACTAAACAAGACTCACACAATTTTTTCTCATCTCGTATTTCCGGTAAACCACGAACCAACTTTTGCCGGAACATCGTATTCATTGTTTTGAAGCTTATATGACCCAAACGTGCGTGCCATCTCCAGGAATCATCTTCTATTCTTGAATGCAAACATATTGGTGTCCCAATCTTTAGCTTAATCTTGTAGAGCCGGTTTGGTGATCTTGTAACTTTTACCAAAAGTCTCCCCATAGGATCATGAAGTGTAAGATAGTCTTGTCTCATTCTTACATCACACCCAACCTCGGTAGCTTGTCCTAAACTCATGATGTTACTCTTAAGTGAAGGTATGTAGTAGATGTCGGAGACCAAAGTTTGCTCACTTGTCTTACTTTGAAATAAGATCGATCCTTTTCCAGCAATCTCGACGCAAGACCCATCTCCAAACTTATCTTTCCCCTTTATGTTCTCGTTAAGCTCCGAAAAATATGATTTATGACCAGTCATGTGATTACTCGCCCCATTGTCAAGGTACCACATCTCTTCGTCTTTGCCATTGGTTTCATAATTTTTCGGTATAACTTTCTCTTCATTCAAGAACACGACCTCATGCAAATAAAGTACTGTACCGGCTTCCTCCGTCTCTATTTTATTTGCTTCTTGTCTATATTTTGGCCGGTCCGGACATGTAGAAGCAAAGTGTCCTTGCTTATCACATCGATAACAAACCACCTTTGATCGATCCTTCTTATTCTTTAAATTGATCTGATCTTCTTGATTTGTTTGACGATCTTGTGTATCTCCTCTTCCTCTACCTCTTTCTCGTCCTCTGAAACCACGATCACCTCTACCACGTCCTCTTCCCCGTGAACTCCAAGTACTTTGTTGTGTGTTGGCAAACATCAGTTTTCCTTGAGTTTCTTCGTGATTCTCCTCACTTTAAATCCGTTCTTCATAGGCCTTGAGTCTTCCTATTATATCTTCAAAATTTGCAAGTCCAAAACTTGTTCTAAAGAGGCGATGATTTGTATAAACTTGCTCCTTGGTAGACTATTGAGAAATTTCTTCACTAGCTTGGGTTCCTCAATCGTTTCACCAAGAGAAGCCGCTTTTGATGCTATCTCGGATAACTTGCCAGAGAAGCTATCAATTGTATCCGAATCCGTCATCTTGATTCTCTCAAATTCGTACATAAGGGTTTGTAATCTCGCCTCCTTAACACGATCAACTCCAAGGTGACGTGCTTTGATTGCATCCCATATCCCTTTTGAAGACTCTTGTTCACCGACTTGTAAAATAAGAGCCTCCGGGATAGCTTGAAACAATAGTCCTATCACGACATTGTTTTTATCGGGTTCCTTCGAACCGGGTTCGATTGTATCCCATACTTTATAGATCCTCAACAAGATTTTCATCCTCATAGACCACACCGTGTAGTTTGAAAAGTTTAGCATGGGACATTGAATTGATGGTGGAGAAAACTCCTTCGGACGTGGTGCGATGTCGTCGGCCATGTCTCGGTTGGACGTACGTATTATCTTCATCTTGGTTTGTTAAAATCTTGTTGATAGAATCACCTCCAAACTCTGATACCAAATAAAGTCTCTCAAGCCTTGATTAAAGAATTACTCTCTTTGTTAAGTTTAGAAATATAACTTGTGGGAGTCGAAATCAACACAATTAGAATTTGTCGGAGGTTTGTTAAGGGGGATGAAATTTCTGCGGATGAACCACGAACGGAGAGATCCAAAGATGGTTTTTATTAAGCTGTTAAGAAAGCTGTTTGCGTACAAGAGTTTGAGAGCAAAAAAGTCTAGGGTTTTTTGCTAAGTAAAATTGCGGATCCCTTTATCAAGAGATGTACATCGATATATATACTAGTTTGAGTCGTTCAGGTCAATCCTAAAGGGATTAGGAAAACTTCCCAATCCTTCGGGATTTCTGTTCTCGTGAGTCGGTTTGACTTCGTGGGCTTTTGTCCCAGCGCGGGCCGGAGATGGGCTTGTCGTCCTTGCATAGAAATGACTTCGGCCGCGTCGTCTTTTAGCTCCGTATAAAAATGACTTCGGCCGCGTTGTCTTCAGGTTTTGTATAGAATCGACTTCGGCCAGACAGTTTCGTATCACTTCGGCCAGACAGCTTCGTATGACTTCGGCCAGACAGTTTCGTATGACTTCGGCCGGAGAGTTTCGTACGATTTTAACTTCGGCCAAGCAGTCTCGTATGATTCTGACTTCGGCCAAGCAGTCTCGTATGATTTTGACTTCGGCCAAGCAGTTTCGTATAAAAATGACTTCGGCCGAAACGAGCTCGTATCGTGCCTAAGTGGATTCGTATCATAGTCGAAGCGAGCTCGTTGGCCGAAGTGGAGCATGGCCAAAGTGGAGCTTGGCCGAAGAGGATCGTGGCCGAAGTGGATCGCGGCCGAAGTGGATCATGGCCGAAGCGGAGCTGTCGAAGCGAAGCTGCCGACGTGGGCTGCCGAAGTGAGCTGCCGAAGTGAGCTGCCGAAATGAAGCTGCCGAAGTGAGGCTGCCGAAGTGGGCTGCCGAAGTGAGGCTGCCGAAGTGGGCTGCCGAAGTCAGGCTGCCGAAGTGGGCTGCCGAAGTGAGGCTGCCGAAGTGGGCTGCCGAAGTGAAGCTGCCGAAGTGAGCTGCCGAAATGAAGCTGCCGAAGTGAGCTGCCGAAGTCACTAGGCTGCCGAAGTGAGCTGCCGAAGTCAGGCTGCCGAAGTGGGCTGCCGAAGTGAGCTGCCGAAGTGAGGCTGCCGAAGTGGGCTGCCGAAGTGACTAGGCTGCCGAAGTGAGCTGCCGAAGTGAGGCTGCCGAAGTGGGCTGCCGAAGTGGGCTGCCGAAGTGAGGCTGCCGAAGTGGGCTGCCGAAGTGAGGCTGCCGAAGTGGGCTGCCGAAGTGAAGCTGCCGAAGTGAGCTGCCGAAGTCAGGCTGCCGAAGTGGGCTGCCGAAGTGAGCTGCCGAAGTGAGGCTGCCGAAGTGGGCTGCCGAAGTGACTAGGCTGCCGAAGTGAGCTGCCGAAGTCAGGCTGCCGAAGTGGGCTGCCGAAGTGACTAGGCTGCCGAAGTGAGGCTGCCGAAGTGGGCTGCCGAAGTGACTAGGCTGCCGAAGTGAGCTGCCGAAGTCAGGCTACCGAAGTGGGCTGCCGAAGTGACTAGGCTGCCGAAGTGACTAGGCTGCCGAAGTGAGCTGCCGAAGTCAGGCTGCCGAAGTGGGCTGCCAAAGTGACTAGGCTGCCGAAGTTAGGCTGCCGAAGCGAAGCTGCCGAAGTGAGCTACCGAAGTCACTAGGCTGCCGAAGTGAGCTGCCGAAGTCAGGCTGCCGAAGTGGGCTGCCGAAGTGAGCTGCCGAAGTGAGGCTGCCGAAGTGGGCTGCCGAAGTGACTAGGCTGCCGAAGTGAGCTGCCGAAGTGAGGCTGCTGAAGTGGGCTGCCGAAGTCAGGCTGCCGAAGTGGGCTGCCGAAGTGAGGCTGCCGAAGTGAGCTGCCGAAGTGAGCTGCCGAAGTGACTAGGCTGCCGAAGTGAGCTGCCGAAGTCAGGCTGCCGAAGTGGGCTGCCGAAGTGACTAGGCTGCCGAAGTGACTAGGCTGCCGAAGTGACTAGGCTGCCGAAGTCAGGCTGCCGAAGTGGGCTGCCGAAGTGAGCTGCCGAAGTGAGGCTGCCGAAGTGGGCTGCCGAAGTGACTAGGCTGCCGAAGTGAGCTGCCGAAGTCAGGCTGCCGAAGTGGGCTGCCGAAGTGACTAGGCTGCCGAAGTCAGGCTGCCGAAGTGAGCTGCCGAAGTGAGGCTGCCGAAGTGGGCTGCCGAAGTGACTAGGCTGCCGAAGTGAGCTGCCGAAGTGGGCTGCCGAAGTGACTAGGCTGCCGAAGTGACTAGGCTGCCGAAGTGAGCTGCCGAAGTCAGGCTGCCGAAGTCAGGCTGCCGAAGTGGGCTGCCGAAGTGACTAGGCTGCCGAAGTGAAGCTGCCGAAGTGAGCTGCCGAAGTCACTAGGCTGCCGAAGTGAGCTGCCCAAGTCAGGCTGCCAAAGTGGGCTGCCGAAGTGAGCTGCCGAAGTGAGGCTGCCGAAGTGGGCTGCCGAAGTGACTAGGCTGCCGAAGTGAGCTGCCGAAGTCAGGCTGCCGAAGTGGGCTGCCGAACTGACTAGGCTGCCAAAATGACTAGGCTGCCGAAGTGAGCTGCCGAAGTCAGGCTGCCGAAGTGGGCTGCCGAAGTGAGCTAGGCTGCCGAAGTGGGCTGCCGAAGTGAGCTAGGCTGCCGAAGTCAGGCTGCCGAAGTGGGCTGCCGAAGTGGGCTGCCGAAGTCAGGCTGCCAAAGTGGGCTGCCGAAGTGAGCTGCCGAAATCAGGCTGCCGAAGTGGGCTGCCGAAGTGATGCTTCCTTCAAGGCTTGCCTAAGTGAAGACAAGGCTCTTGCCGATACGAGCCAAAGCTTGCCTAAGTGGAGACAAAGCTTGCCTAAGTGAAGACAAGGCTTGCCTAAGCGGAGACAAGGCTTGCCTAAGTCTCTCCTTTCTTTGCCGAAGTCTCCCTGCCGAAGTGAGCTAAAGCTTGCCTAAGTGGAGACAAAGCTTGCCTAAGTGAAGACAAGGCTTGCCTAAGTGAAGACAAGGCTTGCCTAAGCGGAGACAAGGCTTGCCTAAGTCTCTCTTTTCTTTGCCGAAGTCTCCCTGCCGAAGTGAGCTAGGCTTGCCGAAGTTTCCTTTGCCGAAGTGACTGGGCTTGCCGAAGTCTCCCTTGCCGAAGTGAGCTAGGCTTGCCGAAGTCCCCCTTATCGAAGTCTTCTTTGTCGAAGTCTCTCTGCCGAAGTGAAGCTTCCTCGGCCGGAAATGGAGTTGCTTTAGCCAGAATGGCCTCTCTTGTGCTTAAGTGGACTCGTACAGAAACGACTTAGGCACAATTTCGGCCTTGTCCGATTCTTCGTATTTTCATACTTAGCCATTTTCCCATTGATCAGAGCTGGGCGGGTTTTGACCCAACAGTTAGCCCCCAGCTCGGTAGTTTCAGTGATGATAGTGCCGAGGTAGAGGAAGTCCAAGCTGGGATCAATGTGCCGTGTCAATCGATATGAGCTGAGCTGACATGACGCTGGGTCCGCTGTTTCTGATGTCCACCAGGTTCTCTGTCTTCAGACTGATAATCTTCTTTCCAGTAGAAATTTCCTCCTTTAACTGTGTTTTGGCACAGCTTCCAATGTATGATGACATCATCTTTTGCTTTATGAG